>PVKU01004537.1:0-56794 GCA_004027475.1 Anoura caudifer
GTAGTGAGGGGTGGAGCCTCAGGTGTTCCCCAGGGTGGGACAGCCCAGTCGCTGGGAAGTGACGCTGTATGTGGGGGCGGGGTCTGAGAGGAGATAATGGCGCTTGCTTTACTCACTCTCAGATTCCAGTCCCTTTTACCACTTCCCCTTTGCCTGGATTATCTGTGCGTGAATGTGGGACCACCCGGTCAGCCAGCTGCCTTGTGTGGCCTCACTGGGTCTGCACAGTTGCCGCCCCGAGCCCGGGGTCTGGTAGTCGCCACCTGTGCACCTGGGGGCTGCCAGCCTCTGCTGCCTGCGTGCCTGGTCTGCACCTCCGCTTTTTCCTGCCGCGACTCTGCCCCTCTTACTGGTCTGGATGAATCGTTGTTGGGCTTCCAAACAGTTTGATTTTCTGAGTTCTAGTTGTTTTCTTGTTTCTAAATCTTTGTTGTCCTTAATTTTGGTTGTGAGAAGAGGCATAGTGCATCTGCCTACACCTCCATCTTGGCCGGAAGTCCCAACAAATATTTATTGAGCATTTATTTAGTGATCGTGGATTAGGAAAGTGCCAGAATGCCCGTCCATGGACCCTAGAAGTGTCTCCGTGGGAGAGGGGTGCAGGTACAGAGAATATGCCATGGCAGGGTGCTCCTGGCCCCCCTTGGCCCTCACTCTCACCCCTGCCTGTCAGGTGATGGATCTCGGCCGCCATGCCAGCCGCCGCTTCTTCAACTGGTTTTACTGGAGCATCAACGTGGGTGCGGTGCTTTCGCTGCTGGTGGTGGCCTTCATCCAACAGAACATCAGCTTCCTGGTGGGCTACAGCATCCCCATGGGCTGTGCGGGCCTGGCCTTCTTCGTCTTCCTCTTCGCCACCCCCGTCTTCATCACCAAGCCCCCCACGGGCAGCCAAGTGTCCTCCATGCTGAAACTTGCTCTCCAAAACTGCTGTCCCCAGCTGTGGTGCCGACACTCTGCCAGGTAAGGAGAGCACTCTGGGTGAAGGGGGCCACTGAGCCTGGACAAGCGCCTGCTTCTCCTGGGAAGTCATGGCCCAGCGGGAAGGCATGCTGGCAGCCCTTTAGGGTGACATGACCTCAGGTGGGCTGGAGCTGCCCACTGTGACCGAGGATGGCAGTGGAGGTCAAGGTGCTGGGACAGGCAATGGGCTAACTGTAGGAACTATGAGGACGTTAATGATCTTGACAGCGATGGTGGTGATAAAGGTATTGGTGATGGTGGTGGTAGCGACTGTGAAGGTAAGCCCTGTCGATGTTGGTAACAATGGCAGTAGAGGTGGTGATGCTGGAGATGATGGTACCCGGGAAGGTGGTTGGGATGCAATGTAAATAATTCTGCACTTCCCTGACATGAAGTATAAGAAAGTCTAATGAATCAGCCAAACTGGCTCCTCCCCCATCAGCTGGCAAACAAAGGAGGAAGGTCTGAATGCTGTTGCACTTGGCACTTGCACAATGGCTCTCCCTTCTGCCACTCTCCTCCCTCAGTTCAGCAACGCCTACTGTTAGGCAAAGCCGTCTCCAGACCCTGAAGGCAGTTATGGCTCCCCGTCAGTGGGGTCTAGAAGGGAAAGGTGCGTGGCGTGCTTTCCCCGGCCTCCTGCTCCAGCCTCGCACATTGCTGCAGGGCGTGTTTCAATGATCCCTCGCTGCTGAACCAACCACCCCGGAACTCAGTGGCTTAAACAGCCACCTCCTGTGACCTCTCACAATGCTGGGTGACTGGGGTCAGCCAGGCAGTTCTGCTTCTTGTGATGTCACCGGGGGCTACAGCCATTTGGGGACTTAAAAGGGCTGCAACATTCGAGGTGGCTCACTTATGTGGCTGGCAGTTGATGTTGGCTGCCAGTGAGCACCTGGGTTCCTTTTCATGTGGCCTCACGGTGTGGCAGGAGCTTCTCACAGCAAAGTGTCTGGGTTGCGAGAGGGGAGAGTGAACATTCCAAGGGGGGGGGGGTGTTGGCAAGGGTCAGCACAGACACAAAGCTGGCCCAGACTCAAGGGGCAAGGGAATAAACCCCACCCATTGGCAGAGTGGCATCACGCACTGGGAGGGGAGGAGCTGATGGTAGCGGTCCTTGGAAATGACCACAGTACTATTGCCCCTTTTTTAAGAATCTCAATGAGGCAAGGCTCTTGGGCAGAAACCTCTCACAACAAAGGGTAAATGGTAAAGGTTGCAGAGTGGTTGATCTCTCCTGTCTCCTGGTAATGTTCCCTTCGCTTCCTGCCTCTTTGTCATGTAGGGAGAGGGCTGTCAAGCTGAGGGCTGCGGATGTGGAGACAGCAAGGGGGTGGGGAGTTTGGGCATATCAGATCTGTGACAGCCTCTCTCTCCGAGTCAGGTGTGGACTGGGACTTCCTTGGTTCCCATGGCAGATCGATGCTACAAGACAAAAAATCCCCCAAGACTGCTCCCCACAATCTCTGGTCTTAACTTCCCTCAGGACCCCAGGGGCCACAGCTGTAGGTTGGAATGGGTCTTGATTTAGCCCCCTTTGCTACGAAGGAGGTGATCATACTGACAACGGCAGTGCCAGCACTGAAAAAAATGATATGACTGTGACCCTGTTCCTAACGGCAAGGATGGGGAGGACGCGGGCAGTGGTGGTGATGGAGAGGACGGCAGAGGTGGTCCTGATGGTGGACTGCAGGTGGGGCTGGTGTCAGAGAGGATGGCTGTGATGACTGACTACTGGGGCCGTGGGATTAAGTCAGGAGAGAATGGTGGAGGGGAAAACGGTGGCCATGGTGGTGGTGACGATAGCGGCCATTTTATCTGCTGTCCCACAGGGACCCTCCAGATGCCCAACTGCTACCTGACCAGCGGTCTCCCTGGCGTGGCCCTTCCCCCCAGGAGGACATTGCAAACTTCCGGGTGCTGGTGAAGGTCTTGCCCGTCCTGGTGACCCTGGTGCCCTACTGGATGGTGTACTTCCAGGTAAGCACCCCTGCCCTTCCACTCTGGGGCAACTGGCTCCCTAGCCCCCTCACCATTTTCATCTCTCACCATAGAAGCCCAGGGCATGAGGAAGGGGGAAGGGGTTTGCAGCTGGTGTGGGTTGGGCACAAGGCCACCCCTGTAGTTAAACACCCTTGGGTGGTAGAACACGAGGAGCTCTGGACACAGGGCTGAGGCCCCATGACTGGAGGTCGGCCTGTCCGGGCCTCAGTTCCCTCGTGTGGAAAACGAGAGGCTCGGACAAAGGCTCTAACAGCTCTGCAGCATTCAGGGTTTCCAAACTTGGCAGCAGGGGCCCAGAGAAGGTCTGTCAGTGGACCAAGACCCCACAGCGCGTTAGGGGCCAGCTCAGAGTACTGAGTGCTGTGCAACTGTGGTTCCCCTCCTGGCTGTGCCTGGGAAGCACCTGCGGAGCTTTGAAAAGATAAAGATTCCCAAGGCTCACCCCAGACGACTGAAAGAGAACTGCTGGGGGCAGCGTCTGGTATGATCAGCTTCTTAGATGATGCTGATACTCAGCCGGGTTTGAGAAACATTGCTTCCCAGCCCTCCCCAAGGGGAAGATGAGCAGGTGTCTGCATGTGAGTGCACGCCCGTGTGTGTGTGTGTGTGTGTGTGCAGACTGGGTAGCAGCCTAACCCTAGCCCCTAATCCCCAGACCACAAGGTCATTGCTTCCCCTGCACTCTCCACAAGAAGCTTATCTCGAGCTGCAGGAGATGGGAGTCGTGCAGGGCCAGCCTGCTACTTGGCGGTAGCAGCACAAAGGTAGAAGGTGTCCTCCATGATGGGTCAGGGACACGGCATGTGTGTGTGTCCAGGGCTGATTCCTACTTGTCGGAATGTTGACATTCTGGTGGGTGGGGGTGGAAGAGGGTATGGGGGTGAAGGATAAACTGTAATGGGGAAAATACATTAAAAAAAAAGAATATTGACATCCACACCAGCTGATAAATAGCTGCTACCTGGTGCAGCCCGAGTGCCTGTCCCCTGGCCCCAGCCCCTCCTGTGGGATTCTCCTGGACGCCCTTCCATTGCAGCAACTAGAGGGGGAATGTCTGCACCTGTTGCCAGGTCCAGAGCATTTCAGCGGATCAGTGCCTACACGTTTCCTGGCTGTGGCAACCTGTAGGACTCAGCCTGGCCTCAGTGTCAGATGGGCACTCCCCATGGGGATGGCCATGTCATTATTTTCCCCATGTCAACAAGCATTTATCCACGCCTGCTCTGGGCCAGGCCCTGGAGACACGGTATGAGTCCAACCAGCTGTGCCCAGCTCTGGAATAAAGTCGCCCGCACGGCTCACAGGCCCGGGAGCAGAGTGAAGGAAGCTCCCCAGCCAAGTCTGCTTCTGAGGAACAAGGAGGATGTGGCAGTCACTTTCCCCCTGAGGCTGGGGAGGGGACAGCTGCCCAGCTGCCCTGTGCTACTGCTGGGAACGCCTGCCTGGCCACTGGAGTGTCCTGGGGCTGGAGGCGTGGTGGCCAGCTCTATTCCAGCTTCACCTCCATCTCTCTCGGCAGATGCAATCCACGTATGTCCTACAAGGTCTTCACCTCCATATCCCGAACATTTTCCCAGACTATCCTGGCAACAGCTCCGTGGCTCTGGGAGCCCAGAACGGTGGCTATAAGGTGAGAGACTGAACTGGTGTGTTCAGCCCCCAGTTCAAGCCAGGCTGGGGGCTTCCTCCTAGAAGAGGCAGAGATGAAGCTGCCTCTGCATTCTCCTTGCCCAAAGGCAGGGTGTCCTCGAGGCATAGGAAAGGCACCTGGAGGGTGGGCGGACTTGTGCCTCAGCCCAGCCCAGCCACCCTGCTGAGATGCTCAACTGCTCAGAGGAATTCAGGCCAGCTTCCCTCCCACCCACTGCTGCTCCTGCTGCCTGGTTTGCCCCAGGCCTTCAGGTCAGGTGCACCCTCCCCAACTCTGCCTTGTCCTGTCTTTCTCGGACACCTGTGCCTCTCACCAGGACTTTCCAAAGCAGTTCCTTGGCATTTCAGAGACTCATAAAATCAAAGATCTTTAGAGCTGGGAGATGAGTGGCATATCGGCCACTCTACCTCCCTTTGTGGCCCACGGCCGACATCACTATCCATCATGACATTCTTTATGCCGAGCCCTCAAGTGTTCCAGCCAGCCCCCGCCAATGGATGGACGTTAGAGGAACCTATTTACCATTTGGGATCCCACCCCCCGCCCCAGTCGCACAGCCAAGGAGTGTGCCTTCTGGTGCCAGTGCAGAGCCCCTTCTGTCCTGCTAGCCTGCCTCTCTTGGCTCCCTCTTGCCCAGATCCCAGAAGCCTGGCTGCTGCTGGCCAATGTCGTGGTGGTGCTGATCCTGGTGCCAGTGAAGGACCACTTGCTTGACCCTTTGCTGCTGAGGTGCAAGCTGCTTCCCTCAGCTCTGCAGAAGATGGCCCTGGGGATGTTCTTTGGTTTTGCCTCCGTCATTGTGGCAGGTGTGCGGGCCTGAGTGGAGGGGAATGGGAGGGTGGCTGGCCTTGTCTGGGGGATGGGGGGACACCAGCTCCACTGTGGCTGCTGCTGGAGCTGGGGCCCTGGGCCAAGTATACCCTCCACCCATGGGTGCCTGTCTTGCCTTCCCAGAAGGTGTGAGCTGAAGCAGGCTTTCCTCACTGAGTCCAGTCCCTTCACATTTGACAGATGGGGAAAGTCGGACCAAGAGAGGAAAACATTTTTTTCCCAGTGGGATGTAAGCTCCGTGAGGGCAGGGATTTTTTCATTCCCTGCTGTGAATAGTGCACGTGGGCATTATACAAATGTGTCGAGTGAATTTTCCAGACATGCAGCCTCTTAGTAGCACATGAGCTTTCCTTTTAAAAAGTATTTATGCTCTTCCTCCTTCCGTGTCAAAAGAATTTGAAACCACTTGTAAAAACAGGAGCTCAGTTTAAGCCGCCTTTCGTGCTGTTGCAGCAACCTCAGGCCTTTTCACTTCGTCATTAATGATCCTGAAGTTTCTTGGAGTCTCTGAGCCTCATCTTTAAAACACAGATGGTGGTTCATTTAGCCCCGGTGCAGGGCCCAGGCTCCGCCCACACGGAATGTAGTCTAGCAGGAGTGCTGTGCAGATTAAGCAAGACAAGCCTGTAAAGCACCCAGCGCCATGCCTGGATCACAAGTCGGAGCTAGAGGAATGGACAAACAGTATTGTATTGCAAGGACGAAAACCAAACTAGGCTCTTTGTAAGCTCTGTGCTGTAATACATTTTGTCCTATTTCATCCTCACAGTAATATTGGCATTTTGATGCCAACTGGGTCTCAGCAAGGTGCAGTGATTTGCCCTCGGTTACACAGCTAGTCGGTGGCAGGGCTGGGGTCACCTAACTCCACATCCTGTCTTTACTCCCCCTGAGCACAGCTGCATCCTAAGCAGTGAAAGGGAAGTAGATAAAATGAACTTGAACTGCAATACTTGGTGCTGCAGTGGAGGAGTCACGTGACAGCAAGGGAACACGGGCCAGCTATGAAACCAGACTCACTGGGACTCAAATCCTGCCCCCATTACTTATCAGCTGGGCGACTCTGGGCTGTTTGCTTAACCTAAATTTCTCTGTCTTCATTTGCAAGAATGCCTGGCATGCAACAGACTCTCAATTAATGAAAATTGTTCCTATTATTGAGAGCAAAACCTAGCTCTGAGCTTCCTAGCAGGCAAGGCAAAAAGGGAAGAGTTAGAACCCAAATCTTGACACACACAAACCTTAGTCCAGTATTCTTTTCCTTTCCTGCTGCCCAGTCGGTCCTTGGCTACTTAGTGAACGCCCTCCACATGCCAAGCCCTGCCATGGGCTAAGCTGCCTGGAGCGGACCTGGCTACAGTCACCTTCTCTCCCCTACCAGGATTCTTGGAGATGAAGCGTTTAGAATACATTCATCACAACCAGACGGTATCCCAGCAGATCGGGGACAATGTGTACTATGCAGCACCACTGTCCATCTGGTGGCAGATCCCCCAGTACCTGCTCATCGGGATCAGTGAGATATTTGCCAGCATCCCAGGTACGCTGGACCCCTCCCCTGCTCTTGCACCGGTGATGGGTTCTGCCCGGGGGAGCCTCAAAGTGGGAGGTCTCACAGGCACAGCCTCCAGAGCCCATCTGTACGGAGGTGGCAGGATTTTCCCAGTGGGGCTGCATGTACCTGATGGGCATTTATTAGCACCTGGTTTGTGCCAGGCTAACTGCGATAGGCACCAGGGACCTGGAGGTGAATAAGACGCTTCCCACGCCGACTTTCCCCTGCTGCCATGTTCCCACACTCTCCGTCTCTGCCCTTGCTCTTCCCTCTGCCTCAGATTGAAAGAGAACTCCTGTTTCCTGTTCAGTTCAGAGCCTAAATGCCATCTCCTTCATGAGGCCCTCTCCAAGGCACCCCTGGGGCAAGTGGGTCCTCCCTGTCCCTCCCTGGTCTTCTCTATCACAGCACACAGGTCACTGTGTTGTTACCTGTCTGCCTCCCTGGGCTGGGCTGTGAGATGAGAGCTATAGGGCTGGGCTGGGCTCTTCAATGAGCCAATAGCAGGGGCTACTCAGCTGCTCAGAACAGGGGAAGGCTGAGTGGGACTCACTGATGGGGATCGGTAACAGTCTCCTGAACAATAAACCCAGTGGAGTGCTGTGGAAGTGACTACAGTGTCCTGGGGAAGCCCTGGGGCAGGGTGGAGAGCGGACAGAACTCAGCGGGTGGCAGCCAGGCTCCCACAGGCAGATCGAACAGCAAAAGCAGAGAGCTGGGCCTTGTGGGGAGAATGGAGGGTGGGGGGAGGCCGGAGGCACAGAGAGGTCCTTGCGAGTTGAGCCTGGATGTTGAGACTTCTCCCAAGAGCAGTGGCCACTCCCCAAGGGGATTAGGGCAGGGAAAGGATCCCATTCTCTATTTTAGACAACTGGCTATGGGAGGAGGAAGATGGGAGACAGGAGTTTAAAAGGCATGTGCAGAGGCCTGGTAGGGACTGGGGCTTGGGTTTGGCCCAGAACAGAGGGAATACAGAGGGTAGACACTGAGAAGTCGTTTCTGAGGTTGAATCAAGATTTGGTGGTGACAATGAAGGTAGGGAGAAAGGGCAGGGGACAGGGAAGGTGAAAATGGCAGGGAGTGGGGGAGGAGGGGGGCCAAGGCTCTTGGGACATGGGGGTTGTCCAAGTGGAGGTCCATGGGGTGGATGAGCGGAACACAGGTGACAGGTCAGGGAAAGCCAGGGTGGGGGCTGGCTGGGGGTAGGGCCCAGTGGGCAGGGACCTGGGCCACTTCCGTCAACCCTCTCTTCTCTCTGCAGGGCTGGAGTTTGCCTACTCTGAGGCCCCACGTTCCATGCAGGGCGCCATCATGGGCATCTTCTTCTTCCTGTCGGGGGTGGGCTCGCTGTTGGGTTCCAGCCTGGAGGCGCTGCTGTCACTGCCGGGGGGCTGGTTATACTGCCCCAAGGACCACGGTGAGTGGGGGCCTCCCTGGGAGTGGGGCACAGGTGGAGGGAGGTGGCAATTGCTAAGTGCTTTGGCCCCAGCAGAATGGAGCAAGCTGAACTCAGAGAACAGGGTTCTGGCTGAAGCTGGGCCATTGCCCACAGTGTGGCCTCCCCTCCTGGGGCCTCAGTTTCCTCAACTGTCAGTGAGGAAGCACAGAACTCAGTGGGCCTCCAAACTTCCTGCCTCTGGCACTCTGCCATCCGGGCTGCGGGGCCACCTTTTCCTGGGGTATTTGTGTTTGAAGCCCCAGAAAGAATAGCTAGGCCCAGGGTGGCCAGATGCTATCTGCCAGGGTCTGCAGATCCCACCTGCCGGCCACACTGCTTCAGCTGCCAGCCCCAGAGGAGCCCTACCTGTCCCCAATGCCATCATCCTCCCTTTCCCCAGGGAACATCAACAACTGCCGGATGGACTGGTACTTCTTCCTGCTGGCCGGCATCCAGGCCGCCGCTGCCCTCCTGTTCATGTGGATCGCTGGTTGCTATGAGAGGGTAGCTCATGGCCCAGCCCCCCAAAGCTGTGCCAGCAGGGACAGGGGCTGACATGCCCCCATTTTACCCCCTTGATTCTTTCCATGGGAAAAAAGACAACAGCCGTCCCACTGGGGTTTCCTTCTCCATGTATTTTGCACCCAACATTAGGACGTAAGGGTTCCCATAAATAAGGGGCATGAGCCTCTCCTCATGACCACAGTCCATGACAAGGAGCAGAGCAGAGGGGCCTGGGTGGGAGTCCTTGTGAGGGACCAGGCAGGGGACTTGGGTCAGTAAGCACCAAAGGATGAGCAGGAGGCTGCCCAGTCTGACAAGCCCGGGCCAGGCAGGCTGGGGAGGGGTCAGGAGCTGCCCCGGATCCTCTCCATGTAGCTGCGAAGCTCCTCAGGGTCCTTCAGCCCCATGTCCTCACATACCCAGCGGATGTCCTCCTCACCTGCCACCAGGATGGACTGCACGGCAGGGGCCGCCACAGGCTCCTCAGGCAGCTGGTCCGGAGGAGCTGGCGCAAATGTCACGAACTCCACGCGCTTCCGCCGCCCCCCAGCTTCCTTCCGGGCCAGGGTGCTGGAGGAGCTGGTGGTGCCCCCGGCAGGTGCCTGGGCCAGGGTCGGCGCCTCCCCTCCCCCGCTCTCACAGGGACAGCCCCTCTCCCCCTTGAGTGGGCCAGGGGACTGCCGGTCCAGCTGGCGGCTCAGTTCCTCCTGGTCGGTGCCCAGCCAGACCCAGTTGTGGGGCTGGGGGGAGGCAGGGTCAGTGGCGCTGTCGGGAGGCTCCTTGCGCTGGTAGCGCAGCACGAAGACCACACCGTTGACCAGGAAGATGAGGATGGCCAGACAGAAGATGCCCAGCAGGGCATACATGCCTAGCTGTAGGTCAGTGACCCGCCGAGGGGCAGGCACCATCTCCTCCTCTTCCCCATCCTCCTCCCTAGCCTCTACCTCCTCCTCCTTCCCAGCCTCTTCTTCTGCCTGCGCAAACTTGCCCCTCACACCTCCACTGCCCCCCATGCTGCCTGCCGCCTGCCCTTCACCTCCCAGACTGGTCTCTCTGGCTGGTGAACCCCAGGCATGATTGGAGGGGACAGCGGGGGCTGGGGTGGGAGCAGGAGGCAGCCCAAGCCAGCTGGTGCCAGAGGCCAGGGGCACACGGTGGCGGCCCCGGCGGCATGGCTCCGGCGGGTGCAGAGACACATGCAGAGGTAGCCCCTCGGTGCCCACCCCACTCACCACCACCCTGAGCTGGGCACCCCTCTCCTCCACTGGCAGGATGGCGCTGGGCTCCTCAGCAGAGACGGAGAGTCCCAGGTCACGGCGGTCATAGAGCTCAGCGGGGGCCAGGGTGTGGTCGGAAAAGGACAGCCACAGGGAGAGGGCCACCTCCTGTGGGGCACACGGACACGGGCAGAGACGCGAGGGCACGCACGCATGCACACAGAAACCACTCCCACAGAGACAGGCCACACGGAGGGGTAGAGACCAAAGAGGAAACAGACACAAGCAGATGGACAAAACACAGGGAGAGAGGGGACATGCGTCAATCACCTGTTGGCCACTCAGCCCTGGGGCCTGCGTCATCAGGAGGGTCGTCAGTTTATAATCAACCTCCCACTGACACACTTCAGACGCCACTGCTTGGTCACCTCGAGTCGCAGGGAGCTCACTACCTTACAGGGCAGTCAGTCCTTATTCTGAAAACCCTAAGGTGAGGGGTCAAAGTACCTCCCATCCCCCTGTCATCAACCCCCACCCGGAGATGCTGACCTCATCCCCCTGATCCCCAGCTGTCACCTGCTTTGGGGCGGGAAGGGCTGGCTGTGCCCAGCACGTGGCTGTGACCTCCCCGGGGTGGGCAGTGCCCCGGCTCAGGGCCAGTGATATGCCCGTCACTGGCTGCACCCGAAGCTCCAGCACTGAGACCTTGTCGTCTGTCACAGCCAGCGCCTGCTCCCCCAGGATGGAGTCAGACAGTGGGGAACGCACCTGAGGGTGAGAAGGAGCTGGTGGTGGGGGTCCTCGTACATGGATAGCCTTTCCCCTCTGAAACCCCCACAGCTCCACAAAGGCTGCTTTCCCCAACCCTCTGCACTCCAACCCCACACCCTAAATACATACTTGGACCCCAGTCCTACCTGTGGGGAACAGTTCTCTCCTTTCTCAAGACCAGGTCCCCACACATCCAACCCCAGCCCTCCATATCTAGAGGACTTCCCCCATTACACAGGCCACCCTATGCTCACCCAGGCCCCAATCCCACTGGGCTCACATCTCCCCAGGTACACCCTGAGCCCCTCTGACACCCTTCACAGCTGCCCGTGAATGTTCTGGGGGCCACCTATACTTTCCTCAAGGGATCTGCTCACCTCGATGGAGGTGACCCCGGGCTCCCGGCCCACCAGGACATGGCCGTCCTCCAGCGAGGCTATGCGGGGGTCCTGCACACGGGCGTGTGGCACCACAAGGTGGGACACGTCCAGCAGCCAGTCAGGGCCGAGCAGGTGGGTGAGGCGGTGGCCGCCGTCCAGCGGGTGGGCCGCAAAGGGGACAAGGAAGCGCACGCCAGCACGCTGGTACTGCAGGCGGCAGCCCCGGGCTCTGGGCTCTGCCTCCTCCCCAGCAACCACTGCCTGAGGCTCCTGTGCCCTGCAGAGAAAGGGAAGACAGGGTGAGCAACCCTCTCAGCATGGGCTCCGCCCCTGGCCACAAGGACTCTTCCCCAGCCCACAGTGGGCTCCATTCTTTAAACTGCGCCCACACTGCCCCTGTTGGGTCAGGCCCCTCCATTCCTGATTGGTGCCTGTACCTGTCCATCAAGCTGCTCTCACCTTCCTCTTGCCTCTAATTGGAATCTGGTGGTGGCAGGAGGAGAGTCCCTTCTTTCCAGAGACAGGGGCACTTACTCTCTGAATGGCCTGGGAGCTCAGGTTTTTGAGGCCCCTGCACCCTTGGGCTCTGGTGGGACCCTGTCAATATTTACTGAGCAAGGTGCTATCTCAGGCTTTGAGGACACAGCAGTGAGCAGAAACTCCTTCCTTCAAGGGTTAACATTCTAGGGGAGAGATGTGGAGGGGGCAGAGCATCCACAGACAAGATGAATCAGAGGATACCACAGAATTGCGGTGGGGTAAGGGGGGGGCAGGGGTTGGGATGGGTGGAAGGAACCACAGCCACTGGGCAATTTTTCAGACCCCAGCTCAAGCCCATGGCCACGTCAGGCCCTCTCTCAGTCCCACAACCACCTCGCCAAGGTCAGCCAGCTTCAGGCTTCCACTCACCCTTCAGCTGGACCAGGTACCCTCCAACCTCGGACCTGCTCCAGGGTGGTGTCGGTCAGCTCGATGCGCAGGGGCAGCAGCGGGGCCCACACTGTCAGCCGCAGGGAGGCCCGCAGCTGACGCCACCAGAAGTCTACCCGCACACCTCGAGCGCCCCGGCTCTCCTTGCCAGACACGAACACGGAGTCACAGGCCTCAGCCACCTGTGGGAGGGCAGAGGGCAGGAGGGTGAGCTAAGTCAGGGAATACAGGTACGCACCAGAGAGAACAGCGCTGACCCCACGCCCTACGAAAGGGTTTAGCTGAAATTCAGGTCTATATGTTACTATAATGCATGTTCTCAGATTAAGATTTCACCATGCATCCAAGGTCCATTCACCCTGGAGGAAGCAGCCCCTCCAAGTTCACTGGCGCTCAGCTGAGGAAATTGGCTTTTTGCTTACAACAGAATCTTTCCTGACAGGGAAGGGTTTGAATCCCAAAATTTGCCTTCTTAGTGCTGGCCTCTGACTTTGGTGCCGGAGCCACCTGGCACCCAGCTCCAGGTAGGTGGGCAGAGGGAGAGGGGCAAGGCAGACCTGCTCATCCGAGCCCTCAGGTAGGAACATGTCACACGGGGGCAAAGTGCCACCGAAGTAGCCAAAGACAGCGTTCTCCATGCAGGCAGCTGGGATTTAGAAGTTCAGCCTCCGAACTTCCCCTCTTAGAGCTTCAAAATGGGGAAGTTGCCCAGCCCCACCATTTTTTTTTTTTTTTTTTTTTTTTTTTTACCTCATGGGTCACGATGAAGGTGCAACAAAAATAATTACCATTATTTTTTAACATTATGTGATTATAACAACAGTAGCTGCTGTAGTTTCAGCTCCATCTCCCTGCTGGACACTGTCTTAGGGTGCTTTTGATGCTTGCAGTATCCCTAAAGTATGTTCCCATCTTAAAGCAGAGGAAACAGGCTCAGAGAGGTTAAGAGACCTGCCCACAATCACACAGCTAGCTGACAACGAAGGGTTCCAGAATCAGAAACTTTCTGATCCCAAAGTGCCTGCTCTTAACTCTCCATGGCAGTTCACTTGCCAATGCAATAATGAATGTGAAAGTGCCTAAGTTGGGGGCTGTTGGGGTACATAGCTCCCACTTGACTCTGGAGAGAGGTGGGGGAGCAAAGGAAATTAAAGCTGTGGCTTCCCCCAAGAGATTTCCGGTGTCAAGAAGCTGTCCTCTCAGGGACCTGAGTGGAGAAGGAGGAAAGCTGTGTGTGCATCACTGTGCAAAAATGCACACTTGTGTGGGACTGGCAAGTGCCACTCACCTGCAGGACCTGTGCATTGGCTGACTCGCAGCCAACATGCTCCGTCACCTCCACCAGGGCCCCTCCACTGTCCACGGTGACGAGGCGCACGGGGACTCGCCTTGGCACTCCAGTCAGTGGTGCCGTGTTCACCAGCTCCTCAGCCTGGAGATGCAGAAGAAGCTCAGCTCCAAGCTCTTCACTTGTCTCCCCACCTGGCTGGGCAGAGGGGCCGCCCCTTACCTTGGCCAGTGGAACGAGGGCTCTTATGTCTCGCTCTGACACCAGGATCTCCCATACCATTTTATCCTTCTCTGCTTCGGGGGCCTGGCCTGGGTACTCCAGCTGCCAGGTGACAGGGCGAGTGACTGCCACACCCCCACTAGTGCCATTGTCCACCAAAAAGTCCACCCACAGGAACTCCGACAGTTCAGGGGGGCTGCTGGCCAGAAGAGAGACAGACTGAGTGCTCGCTGGGAGTCGGGCACTCCTGTACTGATGCGGTAGGTTCTATGATTATCCCCATTTTATATACGGGGAAACTGAGGTACAGAGGTCATGTAACTCACCCAAGGTCACACAGAGAGAAGTGGCGGGGGGATTAAACCCAAGCTTCCTGGCTCCAGAACCCAAGCTCTTACCCACTCTTGTCCCCTGCAGGATCCATGTAGCTATTTAACCCTCCGCCCCACCCCCACGCCCCCATGCAACTTTGCTGGCTCTCCTGCCTTCTTGGGCCTCCTCCCCTCAAATCTCTGCCTTCCACAGTCATCAGAGTAGCACAAAGCCTGATTCGACTTCTATCAAGGAGGAAGCGTTGCTTCTGAGCCCCAGGGCTGGCACATGACCCCCTGAATAATAAACCACACAGCTCCCTTTGATCGAGCACCTGCTATGTGCCAGGAACTGGCCTGGATGTTGGTTCTGTGATATCTTACTTCATTTTCGCAAACCCTAAGGGATGCATTGTCATCCCCATTTTACAAGTGAGGAAACAGGCTTCGTGGGGTGGGGGTGGTTGTGCAGGGAGGTTAACTGGTTTGCCCGATGTTATTCATCCAAAAAGTGTCAGAACCAGGATTCAAACAGGAGTTTCAAAGCCCGTGGCCTTGACCCAGGCTCAGGGCATGCATAAGAAGAGTTTGAAAATGTTAAGAACTGTAGCTGGGCTTTTGGGAATATTAATGGCCCCCCCAAAATGGACCCATCACCAGATGGTGGGAGGAGGGGCAGTGGCTGTGAGGGCTGCAATTGGCTGGCCAGGATAGGTTGGCATCGTCTGGAATGAGACTTGCAGACACTCACTGTACCTAGCATGTGACTGGATAAATAGTAGCTGAGTGAATGAATGCCATATCTGCTTTGTGCTGCTTCCTTGAAGAAGTCTGTTCCTGTGCCTGCTCCGTGGGAATATGGACACAGTGTGCAGCGCTCTTCCCCGGAGCCCCCAAAATCTGCCCACCAGCCCTCCCTCCTCTGCCTCCACCTCCAGGGGAGGGAACTGCCCACCTAGAGTCTGGCCCAGCGGGCCCAGCACGATGGCAGGTGATGAGAGTGGTGTGGTGCTTGGAGCCCTTGAAGCGGTCGAGCTTGGCAGTCCAGAGGGTGGGCTGGGCTGGGCGGGCAGCTGTCACATGCAGCCCTTTCTTCACCTTGATCCTAGGGGGTGGACACAGGTCCAGTTTGTCAAGGTGGGTGCTAAGCTATGGACAGGACCTGAGGGGAAAGGCCAGGGGCTGAAGATACCAGCCTCCTGTCTAGCCTCCCCTGGTTCAGGCCTGAATATCCTCCTAGATGTCCTCTGACCCGGAGGAACCCAATCTCAATGCAGATCATGTCATATAGCTCTCCCCACTCCTAGACCACTTATGACTCCCCATTTGGCTGCAAGGTCAAGTCTAAGCCTGGTATTCGAGGCCTTCTAGGGTCTGATCCAGTTTTAGCTTCAGCTGTGACATCCCTCCATCACTCTCTGCTTTAGCTACACCCAAAGTCCTTCCCTACATACACAGCCCCATTCATGCCTCTAAGCCTCTGCTCAGGCTATGCCTTCTGCCCAGCCCATCCTTCCTTTCTTCATCTGCTGATTCTCCAAGCCTCCAGCAACTCAAACACCATGTCCTTTAGAAAGCTCTTCCCATGGCAGGATGAATTTCCCCTTCCTCCACCCCCTAACCCAAGCTCCCACAGCACTTTGTACCTTCACAAGAGCATATAATCCAGTTCATACCCACCCAGCTCCCTTCCCTACCACTGGGGGCCCCTTAGTGCCAGGAGGGGACTGGGCCTTGCTCCTCTCTCCAGAGTGGAGATATAGGCTGGCATACTTTAAGGTCCAGGAAAGACCTAATGAGTGTATGAGTGAGCATAAGAGGGCATTGAGAGACAGGGAGATGGGACAGGCACCTGAGAGACACGTAGGGAAGGGACACACACAAACCCAAATATGGAAGAGGCAAGTCACACTTTGTAAGTCCTTGTCACTGGGATGGGATTGGGAGGCTGCTTTGGGGGAACTTCCTGCAGAAAGGGACACAAAGAGGAGGCCCTTCTCGTGGAGAGGCACGGACTCTGTCCAAAGATGAGGACCCGTGGTCACCCATGAGGGAGGCAAGCAGGAGAACATGCAAATTAATGAGACTGGAGCAAACACTCCTCCTGAGGCACTGGAACAGTAACAGCCCCCAGGCACTGCCCTTGCCAGTTTCCAAGCCCTTTCCTGTTTTCCCTCCCCGGGGCCTCACAGCTGCCCTGTGAAGCAGTGAGTTAGTCCCCCTAGACAAAGGAGTCTTGGGAAGGTGCCAGGAGAGAGGAGCTTCCTACCTGTGACTTAGAATTTAGGGCAGGGCCCATTGCTGGGTCTCGCCTGCTGCTGGGGCAATCACAGGCCCGGAGGGGTCAGTGAGGACCCCAAGAGGAGTAGGTACTTGCCCAGTCTTCCTGCAGAGGTTCCTACCTGCAACCCACCCTTCAGTTCCCGGTGCTCACCGCAGGGTCAGGACACTGGCTGTGAAGTTGTGGCGAAGCAGGAGGGTGGCACTGAAGAGCTGGCCAGGACGCACAGGCACATCGGGCACCCGCAGGGTCACTGCCTCATCCAAGGGCACCTCCTGGTACTGTGGGGGGTCTGCCGGGCGCAGCTCCACACTGCCCACTGGGAGGGCCTGCTCCCCAGGGTCCTCTTCCCCTCCAGGGCCACAGCCCCCAGGGCCCTTGGCGGCAGGCTCCAGCGTGTAGGCTAGCTCCGCTCGCGTGGGGGAATCCTGGGCAAACCAGTGGGAGGGGAACTCCAGCTCCACCACACAGGCGCCCAGGGATGGCTGCAAATACATGATGGCCCTGGTTGGCAAGGCAGGAGACCCAGAGCTGTAAGGGTCCCTGACAGGCAGGGCCAACACAGGCCAGAGATGAATCCCAGGTGACACAGCCAATGAGGGACAGGGCTGGGCTGAGGTATCAGAATGTGTCTAGGGGTCACACTTCTACCTTTGCAAACAGTCTCATTCCCTTAAGGCCTCCCCTAACCACGCCCCAGGACCTCCCTGACGGCGGCTCGGGTTTCTCAGAACCCCGAAGTCCATGAAGCACCCCTCTCCGGTGGATTCCTGTGCGAGACTCCAGGATAGTGGGAACTGCGGTTATAAAAGGAATCCCGAAATAACGCACACCCTTGATGAAGGATTGCTCCATGCCAGGCACTACTTTCATCTCATTTATTCTTTAGTCCAACTCTGTATGAGGTAGCAATTGTTATTACTCCATTTTACAGATGAGGAAACTGAGCCTCAGACTAAGTCACTTGCCCAAAATCATATATTATGGACTGATCTCCACAAAGAGCCTAAATAACCCTTCGCAGGGTCCTGTGAAGGCTAGCAGAGATGGAATGGAGTCAGGTGGTCCGTGATCCCCAAACTTCCCATGAGTGGTGAGCCCTCTCTTTCCTACTCTGGGACCATCCTCTGGCTCGGGCCTAGCAGGGCCAGCCTGAGTGGGTCCCGCCCACTCACCTGGAAGCGGCAGGCTCGGTGAGCAGTGCCTGCAGGGTGTGTGGCATGGAGCCGGGCACAAGGCAGGCTGCTAGGTCCTGGCGGCCAATCCTGCCCTTTGAGGTGGAAGAGGACCCGGGCGTGGGGATCTGCTGGAGTCACAGCCACTTCCACTGACACAACCCGCACGTCCCAAGGGACCGGCCTTCGGTGGGGCTCAGTGACCCGAGGAGGGACAACCTGCAGGGAGAATGGGGGTGCTCAGAAAGCAAGGTTGTTGGGGGAAGTGGGATGTGGGAAGATGGGATGCCAGACTTCCAATTCCAGCCTGGCAGGAGAGAACCTTTACGGGCCTCAGTTTCCCTCTCTAGAAAATGGTAAGCACAGCTGGGGCTGGGGCAGGCCCCCAAGCCACACACAGCACACCTTGGCTCTGAGTCCTGTCAGCCTGGGAATCCCTGGTGCCCCTCCTTACCTGCTGCGTGGCAAAAGGCAGGTAGGAGGCCCGGAGAAGTGGCTGGGCCCTGGGCCAGGGCTGCAGGAGCAGAAAGGTCTCAGATCGGGAGCCCAGAGAGGAGTTGGCAGGTGGGTAGCGGCCCACCTGCTGCACACGGAAGTGCTCAGGGGCATCCAGAAGCTCCAGGGCTGCTGGCAGGTAGACGGGGTCCAGGGGCTCCTGCTCACAGTCCACTGCAGAGGGAGAAGGGATAGAGATGGTGACAGCTCCGGAGCTGGCAGGGACGCAGTGGCAGTGGGCAGTGGAGGAAGAAAAGGGTTATAAATGTCCCACCCTGGGATATGGGAGGAATCTCACAGATGTGGGAACTGAGGCCCAAAGAGGGTCACATAGGCAGCACGTGCCAGGGCTGGGATTTGACTCAGAGCCCAGGACCAGATGCCAGTCCCAGGCCATTCCTTCTTCTAGCTTCCTCCCTCCAGCAGAAACTTCTCAACGCCTCTTCCTCCCCCATTCCTAGCCTCTGACACCAAGGCATTTGTGGGGTACAGTTCTCTCCAGACAGAGCCTATGAGGTGAAAGATGGTGACTGGGTGAGCTTTGTAGAGGCAGAGACCCTTTCTCTGTCCTTAGGTCCTTGGCCAGACTTGGTTGGGCATTCGCCCTCCCTCCTTCATCATTACCACGGCAACCTCACATCAGTGCCCCAAACTTGCTCCCTTCTTCCCTATCCCAACTGGGTACCAGAATGGAAGAGTGGGAGGAGGTGGTATGGGTGGGAACCATAAGCCTGGAAGGGAGACTTGTATTCAGTAACCAGGACAAAGGACCACTAAGACCATACTTGGTTTGTACCCAACTGACTACTAGTTAGCCCCAATAACAATAATTAACAATTTTAGAATACTAACTATATGCAAGCTACCATTTAAAATACTTTACATACATGTATTAACTCTCAGTTTTGGGTATAACTCTGAGAATTAGGTACTACGACTATTAATCCCATTTTATGGATGCAGAAAATGAGGCTGAGAGGTTAAGGTCCTTGCCTGGGGCCCCACAGCTGGTGCATGACGGAGCTGGGAGTCAGAGTCCAGACATCAACCACCAGACCATCCTGCCCCCACCCTCCACCTCTCTCTCCACCCTATGCTGCTTGCAACAGTGTTCGCTCCCTAGACTGTGGGTCTCTCCCTCCTCCTTCAGGGCCAAGAGTGAATGCTGCCTCCTTAAGGAAGCCCTCCTTGATTGCTTGCCCTCTCACCCATCCCCTCCATTAAATGCCCCTCTGGTTGCCTTCTCTGAACATTATCTTCCTATCAGCGGGGACCTTGTCTTCTTCATCCTGGATCACAAACTGAGCAGCTCACCCCGGAGAGGCTGCCCTGGGAGCCTGGAGACCTGCATCTACATCCTAACTCCCTCAAGGAAGGTTGGGTCAGTCATTTAACATCTTAGAGCCTCTGTTTCCTCACCTGTAGAACCAGCACATAGTGACACTGTGGACAGGAGAGGGCTTTCTAAACTGTGGAGCGCAGCATGGAGGAGGGGTTATTGCTGCCGAATAATGGATGTGACAAGGCTTTCCTCATCTATCTGTGTGAGGGGTTATTAGGGCTCCCACAGCGTCCCCTGGGGAGGGGAGCAGGTGGCTGAAAGCAGCCCCAAGCCAGCTCCCTCTCAGCTCCATTGCTGGGCTGGGGGACTTGATGGTTTCAACATCCTTCAAGACCCTCCCCATCAATGAGCAAGTGCCTGAGACACTTCCCCCCGCCCAAAGTGTAACAGGTGAGTGACTAGGGCCCCCAGGGGCCAGCCACTGGCCTCCCTTCCTCCTCCATTGCCTGGATAATTACAAGACGCTGGGAAGCCTGACTCCCACGGACTCCCGCCATCCAGATCCCAACTCTCTCCGTGGCGGTGAGCAGCGTAGAGAATGTCTCCCTCTCCCCCACTCTTCCGTGGCATCATCCACCTAGTAGCCACAGCCCCTGACATGGGCTGTCCGTCCCAGGGAACAAGGGAGTCACTGCCCCTTCCTCCAATGACAGGGATGCCCACAGGGCTCACGAAGGCACGGATGGGGCAATCTCTTGGGACTCCAAGGTCAGACAACTCCTTGGGGCAGGAGGAGGGTGGCTACATATTTTGCAGGTCCCGGGCAAAGAGGTTGCTTCCCGTTCGCGGGGGTGGGTTGGTGGTGGGGAGAGGAGGCTAGGAGCCACGGGGGTGCAGCTCTGCGGAGGGCAGACAAGGGAGCTGGTGCGCCCGGGTCAGGGGGCTGCTGGTTTGGATGCCCTGCCTGGAGCGGAGCCTCGTGGGAGGTGCGGGACCCGGTAGGGGGGCGGGGGGGGGGGAGCGGAGAGAGCCTGGGACCCGGCTCATCCTGGGTCAGGAAGGAGTTGCGGGGCTGTGCCAGGTGAACGAAGCAGTGGGGCAGGATCCCGGAGTGAGATAGCGCCAGCCCACAGGGCATGCTGCGGGCGAGCCCGCCAGGGTTTAGTCCGAGCACCCGCAGGTCCCCGGCTCCGGGGTATCGCTCGCGCTCGACTTTGGCCGGGGCCCAGCCGCCTCTCGCCCGCCCTGCCCCACCCGTCCCGCTGACCTCTCACGACGTCCAGGGTGAGGGCGACCAAGAGGCAGAGCCAGGGGCCGCAGGGCGCCCGGGGAACCGCGGCCGCGCGCCCCTCCATCCGGGCGCACATCCTTCCCACGGAAGGCGGGGACTAGGCGGGCGGCTCAGGTGGTCGCGGGCCTCCGGACATCTCCCGCACCCGCTCGGCGCCGGCCCGATCCGGCCAGCTGGGTGCTGGCCGCCGCCTGCCCGGCCGCGCGCCCGGGGCTGCCGTTCCCAGACAATGGAGCGGGAGCCGGAGCCGGAGCAGGAGGTGGGAGGGAGCGAGCGGCAAGCAGCAGAGGGGCTGTCCCTCCGCCCTGCCCGGTCCTAGTGCCCGACGGATCCCCTACCCTCGGGCGCTCCCACGCTCCAAGTCCACGAGAAGGCCACTTCCCTGGACACTGAACAGCGGGGGACTGACACGCCTTTGCCAAGAGGGATAGGACGCGTTCCATTCGCTCCCTCTCAGATGCTCCTGAGTAAGGAGGAAAAAGCCACTTCCCCCGCCTCTGCCCCGCCCCAGACGCAGCTCACCTGTAAAGGCATCTGACACCTGAATGGAACCTGAATTCGGGGACAAGGGGGACTGTGCTACGGGGCTGGAAAAGGGGTGAAAGGGGGCCAATAGGGCCGGGTGACAACCGCTTGGCCTGCCCTGGCAGAGGGCCACTCCTGGGGAGGAAGGGCTCTGAGTGCGGGCTGCTAGAATTACATGCCCAGCTCCACCCAGAGGGAGTCCTGTGGGCCTAGGAACTGTGAGAGCCTGTCTCTGCCTCCCAGGTCCTGGCCTCCTGGGCCAGGCTTGCCAGCCATCAAGTGTCAGGGAGGTTCCAGAGCAGGGCACCTGGCTGAACATTAGCATCTCCATGGCAACTACACACACGCGCGCGCACACACACACACACACACACACACACACACACACACAAAACATGTCCAGGCCCCTCCACAATTGATTCGATCTATGGGCTGGGTTGAGAACCACAGTGCAGGAAACTCCGGTCTGGTGGGGGAAGGAGGGAGGGCAGGCAGGTCTCCTGGCTGTGGGTCAGGCGGTGACACTCCTGCACAAAGGGGTGGGGGTGCCAGCCAGTTCTTGGAGGTTTTGTAATGGGGCATGCCTCCCCCATTCCTCATGGTCCTGGAGGGAAAGGCACCTGGTACCAGCCTTGCTTCCTGCCCCCACCCCTCCTTCCCTTCCTAACAGCTTGGCACTGCCCCTGCTGGGAGAAGTTGAGAAAGCTGTGGGGCTCTACAGAAATGGATTTAGCTGCAGAGGGTGAAATTGAAGCAGTCCAGACTTTGAGTCATACGTGTTACACAGAACAAGATAATAAAACAGCGAGCACTTTATTTAGAACCAACCAAGCGCTGATAAAAATATATATCACTGCAGCTGTGATTCCACATTGGGCCTCAACAGTGAGAACTGGGCATTTATTCCCTCTTCCTGTCATGTGGGTCAGGTGCCCAGCCTGGCAGAGGAGGGTGCCCACCTCCGGGAGGGCCTCTAAGGACGACGGAGAGCCCTGGTGGCGCAGGGTCGGCAGGCTCCCTACGGAGCATGTGAGGGAAAGGGCTGTGGTACCATCTCTGGTGTGTCTGCTCCGTGATCCTCCCAGGCCACTGGAGTGGGCCCTGATCAGCCACTCCTTGGTGGCAGTGGGTGGAGACACAGATGGAGACCCGCCTGGAGCTTTGCAGACAAGGAGTCCTCCTTCCTCCTCAAGTCCCTGAAATTCCCACAGGGGATCTGACAGCCACCACACAGTCCTACGTGCAGGCACAGCCTACAAAGCAGTCACCTTTTGCTTTGGCTGCAGGGGAACCAAGGTTCCTCTCAGGAATCAGGAATCCTGAGAGGAACCACTCTTTCTTGACACGGAGAGACTATAACATGCTTTCTCAAATGCAGTAGAGCAGCGGGCAGGCAGAGGGCCCACTGGCTTGGATTAAGGCACTTGTAACAGACTCAATGTACATCTTGCCCCCAGCCCCACGGGGGAACACCTCCATTTCTCTTCCCCTCAAGTCCCATATACCCTGCCTCTTTCCCACACTGGCCAATGAAGGGGACAGGAGCAGGCCTTGGGGGAGAGTGGTTTGGTTGGAGCGCAGGGCTGGAAGGAGACAAACAGGACGGGAGCTGGAACTCGGCAAAGGAGGGGCAAGAGAAGGACAGGAGAGCAACAGCAACAGCAGGAAGGCAAGGTGGTGGCAGAGTCACAGGCGGCCAGTGGTAGTGACATTTGCTGAGAGCAGATGCAAAAGCTGGGGGGAGTGGGGAGGCTGCTCTCCAAGCTGCCCTGGGAGGTGGGGAGGGGCAGAGAAAGGGGTAAGAGAACAAACCAACCCCAGACAGAAGACCAGCGGGGGGAATGGTTGTCCTCCCTCTCAGCTAGGGGGTCTGGTGCAGAGATCAAAGTTCTGAGGGTTCAGAGACAGGGCAAGAGAGGACAGGGGGCTGGAAGAAGGTCCAGCAACCCAGAAGCAGCTCAGCTCTTTGGTATGACGAAGGTGGCACTGTCAGGCGTTCTTCTCACTCTTCTTCCACACCCCGGGTCCCCTTGGCCGCTCGCCTCTGCCGCCAGCGCATCTCCTCCACTTGGCGCTCCAGCGCCCGAATCTTGGCCTCCAGCTGTGCCCCCGAGGCCCGGCTGCCTGTGAGCCGGCTCAGCAAAGCGTAAAGGGTCAGCAAGGCCAGGAGGAGCAAGGCCCTGGTAGAAGGGTCAGGAACTGACCTCACCAGGGTCACAAAGCCGACCAGGAAGAGAACAAGCTTCAGGCCCCACAGGATCCGCCCCAACAAGGCCAAGAGCAAGCCAAGGATGAGGGACAGAAGCCAATAGATGACCAGGGCTGCCCCTCCCCACAGCAGGAAGGTCTGGATCTGGCTGGGGCTGAGCTTCAGGCCCTGGGTGAGGTGATCTCCTGGAAGAAGAATCACAGAATTAGCCAACCTGGAGTGGTGAAGGGCCGGTGGGGAAGGGGGAAGTTAGAACCCAAAGAAAGAGAGGACTTAAACCCCACCACTGCCACAAAGGAAATAAAAATCCTTTCCCACAGGGTCACAAAAATGGGAGCCTGAATCTCTCGGCTCTGGTTCCTGCCAGCTATGGGTAGATTACTTCCCTGGGTCGAGCCTGTTTCATCTACAACATGGGAGTCATTCTCTGGGCTGTGGGCAAATTAAATGAGATACTATGGCTTAGCATGATGCGTCTCCTAATATGAAGGTAATGCCTGGTAGGTGGTGATAGTTTGGGGCCTGCTCTTATGCTGGCCTCTGGGGAAACCTGGGAGGTGCCAGGAGGCTGGGGAACTAACTGTTTAGACCCAGAAAAGACCAACTTCCACACACAGGAAATGATGGGCTAAGCTCAGCTGACCTAGCTAGTTGTCTGTCACTCACCATCGAGTCCCAAGGCATTCAGCAGCTGTGCGGAGATCCCAGACAGAGCGAAGAAGCCCACGGAGATGGTTGAGGAGACGACACCCATAACCTGAGACATGGTCTGTGGAAAGAGCAGTGCTGAGATGGATCCATAACAAATGAGGCTCTCCTCCTGCAAGCCTCCCACCACGGCACAGGCGAGGCCCGGCAGGAGCATCTCCCACTGCCACTCAGCCAGAGGTTGGCCTGCCCGGGCCTGGCTGCCGGGCCCCTTCCGCAGTGCATAGGGATGGACAGCAGGCCACTTATCCTTCCTGAACCAGGGCCCAGGACATCTGGGCCCTAGGTCAACTGACTTGCTTGAACACTTTGCTGATGGTAGGAGGTGTATGTGGGCGGGGGAATCGTCAAATCCCTGTTGTGGTCGCCCTGTGAAACCGGGGTCCTCCTAGCCTCCCAGGGAATCATGAAGGTGCGCGGAGTAGCAGCTGTAAAGGGCTAGGATGTTCAGTGAAAAAGGAGTCAGTTAGCTCTCCTATATCATGGATGTTATCAATGATCATCTGAGCCATGTAGTACGATCTATCAAAAGTATGCGACGCCATGTTTGGGACGCCTTGGGCAGAAGAGACAGCCTGCTTTAAGCCCCTGAGTCAGCCCTGCCCCAACCTCTACCAGTAAAGAAAGGATATTTTGCCAACTTAAGACTTTAGGTCAAATGTAGACTAAAGTCAGGCTCTACGGTCACCCAGTGACACAGGGTTTGTAAAAATGACTAATTTCCCAGCCTTTCTTGGCAAGAAGGGACAGGAATAAGGGAGAGATGGGGGTGGAGTGAAGGGCCTCAGGGGAGAATTTGAACAATGGGAGTGCAAACTGCTTCCTTCTGTAGAATTTGGGGCTCTCTGCACTGGGGATCCTGACACACAGAAGATACAGAGCCAAGATGGGGTGGCCACGAACGACATCTCCTCCTTCAGCTTTGTCAGCACACGCAATCACAGCTGAGACCGCCTTCCTTACCTCAGAAACCAGGTGCACGGTTTCTGGCCCAACCCAGGCATCCAGGGTTCTCCGCACGGACCGTCCTGTCTGGCTCAAGAGATCAAGTGGGACCTCCCTCTTCTGCTGGCCCGGTAGCACAAAGTCTTGAGGGGACTCAGACGACGCTGAGTGGAGGAGGACGAGGGCCACTAGGGCCATCAGGATGACTTTAAACAGATGCTTGCCAGACGGCCAAGTGCTACTTGAGCCTGCCATGCTGGGTCTGTAGGGAGAGAAACACAAGGTGAGCAGAGAGCCAGAATGGCATAGAAACCCACCGTCTAGGGCCTTGACCAGCCCGGCACCCCTTCCACCCCGGCCCTGTTAGTTGAGAAAGGTGGAACTGGGACTTCCCAACTTAAGCTGGGCACAACCACCTGATTCACGGATTCCTCTTTCACATTCTTTACCACTTGCACACTAATTAACCAGTGAGGATCACTCAGTGCCCTGGGGTGGATGAGGAGATCTCTCTAATGCTTATTCCCGTTCTAAAAATTCAAAGACCTGGCCCAGGCCAGGGAGCTTAGTTAGTTAGACTGTCGCCCCAGCATGCCAAGGTTGCGAGTTCAATCTCTGGTCAGGGCACATATAAGCAATCAACAAATACATAAATAAGTGGAACAAGAGATTGATGTTTCTCTCTCTCTCAAATCAATAAATTCAAAAGAATTTTTTTAAAGGCTGACAAAAGTCTGAAGGCCCGTCTCTGTGTCTTAGGTGCTTTGAGCATTTAAAAAAAAAAAAAATGCTCTGGCTGGTGTAGTTCAGTGGATTGAGCACAGGCTGTGAACCAAAGGGTTGCTAGTTTGAGTCCCAGTCAGGGCGCATGCCTAGGTTGCAGGCCAAGTCCCCAGTGGGGGCCATATGAGAGGCAATCACACATTAATGTTTCTTTCCCTCTCTTTCCCCCTCCCTTCTCCTCTCTCTAAAAAAATAAATAAAATAAAATAAATAAGCTTACAAGGCTTTGTCCCCAAGGAGTGTATAACCTACTTTCGATAAAGCTAATATAAAAACAACTTAAAAACAGCACACACATAGGATTACCGCTGTATAACAACATAAAGAAAAGTGCTCCGGTCCGTGCTCAGACAAGAAGGGAAATGCACATCCACCACCTGCTCTCTCTGCAGGACCACGCTTGTGAGGTGGGTGTCATCCTCCTCACCCTTACTAGGATGGACAAGGAGAAACTGAGACAGGAGTTAGGTCACTGGGCAAAGCAGAAAGGCCAGGATTTGAACCCAAGCTTCTGCTCCCAAATTGCATACTTGCTGGAGTGAAGGTAAGAGAGCAGGTCTCAACTGTGGCTGCTCCCTGGAATCTGGATGCAGCCTAGGCTTAGGCCAGAAAAAGCTCCGCAGGTGATTCCACTGTGCAAGCTTTGAGACCCGCAGACTCAGAAGGAACTCAACTCTCCAGCCCACAATATAGGCAAAGGGTTATAAAGCACAACCTTTACAGGAGGACATTGTTATTAACAAAAAGCTAACCATGTACCACTTATCTCATTGAATCCTCATAACAGCCTATCATGTAGGTATTGTATAATAACATATCCCCTATTTGACTGAGAAAGAAACCAAGGTGGCATAAGACACAAGTGGAAAGGCTAGGATGTGAACCCAGGTGCACCTCACATCAGACCCCTTGCACACATTACCCTGCCGGACAGTCTCCAATGTTAGTCTCAGAATTGATTTAGAAAGTCACACCATAGATTATCTGTGAGCTAAAAGGAATTTGGCATCTCCTACTCATCTCCATGAATTACTGGCAACAATTCACTTAACCACTCTGTGTCTTGTGCTCTGGTCTCGTCTATTGCATGATGCTATGCCACAGACAAGTTAAGGCCCAGCAAGTTCCAACTTGTTGAAGTAGCTGAGGATCAGCCGAGAAGTGTTTTCAATCCCAACTTCTCTTTGTGACCATGCTTGAAAAATGTCAACCAGCCCCAGCAAATACCCTCTTCTCTTCCAGGCTCAGAAATGAACCTGTAGCTCCAGGGAGTTTCCATGATTCAGACCTCATGATGGGAGGGTAAGTCATACCTCTGTGGTGGGAGCAGCCAGTGCTTGAAGTTTCTGCAGCTACCAGGGCACTCAGCTGGCCAGAAGTCAGAGCCAGCAGAATGGAGGAGAGGGAAGGGAGCGTGTTTGAGAAAGGGTTATTTATAAAAATATCACATTCGGGCACTTTCTGGCCCTGAAACAGCTGCTCTAAGTCTCCCCTGAGACCCATAGGATCAAGCAGGGCTAGAAAACATGCAATTCATGCGAACGACCCCAGGCCGGGAAGCCGCCTACTCTTTTTGGCACAAATGAAGAGCCAGATGGTTCCTACCTACCCATGGTTGGAGATGAAGAAAGCACAGGTCAGTTTCCGGGCTATCTGGGTCATAACCACACCAGAGACTTAAAGAGCAGGGTTGCTATATTGGGTTGGATTCTAGATCCAAGGACCTCCACTAGGAGGAATCAGATTCCGCCTTCTCCATTCTAGAAGGTCAGGGTGACATGAGCTGCCCCCCCACCCCCTGTAGCAACCTGCTAGGTTCTGCTCTAGCCTCCACTTTCAAGTGGCCACCAGACCCAGTTGAGGGGAGCTGGGGGACCTTGAAATAAGGCCTCCCCAGTGAGGCTGGTATTGCCCTGCCAGATGACCTTCTGAAGTGCACTGGAAACCTAATCTAACAGAATTGTGGAGTGTGCCCTTTGCAGATAAGAGTGCAGCTTACTGGCTGGTCTGCTTCTTCGAATTGTTTTCTTTAACAGGAGCCTTTCTCTTTTCTTCCATGTTAATCCCAGGCAGCAAGAATCTGACCCATCACCATTATGCCTCCTCACTCAGCCCAATCAAACACTTTTACTAAAAAGAAGCCATGGTCAAGAGCAGAAGCTGTCTCAAGCTCTGAGAGAAAGTACGTCTAAAGTGTCTTCACCTCCTTCAATGCCTAGCCTCAAATAGCACACACTCAATAACAAATTGTGTGTGTGTATACATATATACATTGTGTATGCTGCTTTGTAATTTACAAAGTGCTTGTTATTTCACCACTTCATTTAACGCTTAGAACAATCTTATAAGGCACTGCTACTTTCCATATTTTACTCTGAAAACTATGGCTTAAAGAGGTCAAGTAACTTGTTCCAGTTCACACAGCAGAACTGGGACTTGACTCCAGGACCCAAAATCTAAATCTTGCCCTTTTGCTCATTTCACACCCCCACACTGGCTCCATAAGACCTAGTCCCTGCCCTCAAGGCAATTATAGTCCTCTCTAATATCAACAAGTTCAAAGTGAGAGGACATTCAGATTCCCAGCATGAGACTACACACCAGGAGATGACCCACCTGCTGGGCTTACAGGTCATGGTTTAGTATCAAGAGGTATGAGGACAGCAAAAAATCGGGACTGGACCTTCCAACTGTGGCTCAGGCAGGGCCAGGAAACCCCAGCTGAGCGTGGAAAACTGCTTCCTTTAACTGTGGTCGTGAGAAGGCACTATATGTTTAGGTGTGGTTTGCTATGAGGGTAGGGTGGGGCAGTCCACACACCCCATGCCAAAGCTCCTTCCTCTGTTTAGTTTCCTTTCACTACATGAATCACGACGTGGCAGGAGGGGCAGCTGACTTAGTGCCCTCTGCTGGCCCTGATTTCCCCATCATTGTTCAGAGCCACCACTACGGAGCAGGGATTCTCAACTCTGGTCCACCCACCATCAGGATGTCTGCCCCACCAGAGCCAGCTACGTCAGCTTCTCCCAGAGAAGGCTTAGACTTTTGTCTTCAGAATTCTCCGGGATTTCTGAGGCATATAACCATAATTAGTAGCACAGGGAAAAGTATACTCTAGGTAGAGCCCTGGAAGTGTAGCAGTGTACAAAGGACCCTCAATTTTGGTCCCAGGCTCCATCTACCACAAGTTAGAAGCCACCACCTCATGCCCATTAGTTTATCTGAGTTTCAGTCTCCTCCTGTGTGAAATGGGGTTAAGCAGGGTTAAGAGTTATTGCAAGTTAACATGTTTCTGCAAGAAGTTTGTACCGTAAGCATCTATAGCAATGTTGCAGTACACAAATTGCCAATATACCACTCATTACATTGTAGCAGAATTTTGCAGTTTATATGCCTGCCTCCCACTTTAGACTTTGAGCACCTCCCCGTCAGACTTGACAGCTAACATTTTTTGGAATCCTCAGTGCCTAGCATAGAATGATGATGAATACATGCTTGTTAAATGAATATTAGAAGCCCCCTCCCCCTGCAAGAAGCCGAGAGGGTAGCAACGGAGAGCTCTGGAGAGGTGGGGTGATGGTCTTATGTTAAAGTTGATCCAAATTTGCAGCGGCCACCCAAGAAGGGCAGCTGTGTAGTAAGGAAGCTCTTAGACTGGGCGAAGCTGCTACCGCGGGGAATGAAGTCAGCGTCCTGGCAGGTGGGGGCAGCCCCCGCTAACCCCCTGACAGCTGCTTCCCAGCCAACTGTTTGGGGGCAGGGCGACAGGCAAAGGGGCGGCTTCCCGGCCGTATGAGCCCTCCCCAGGGCCCAGCCTCTCGGAGACAGGGTGTCAGTGGCATGCGCTATTTCGAACAGCGTGTCCCCTGCCAAGCCCTTGCTGGGTGACGACTCTGGCAAGGGACCCGGCGCGGCCCATAGGTTCGGGGAACCCTAAAGGGCTCGAAGCGAGGCCGCAGGAGGCTGGGCCATGGAGTGGGAGTCGGGGGCGAAATGCCCAGCGCTGGCCTCTTTCCCCACCCTGACCGCCGCTGTGCCGCGGCACTACGCATCTCCGCAGGACTTCTGAGCACAGCTCCGAACCCTTTGCACCCGGGAAAAGAGTGCCTCCTGTTACCTAGTAACGACGCCCCCTGTTGCATAGCAACGAGGATCCGAGTCCCCAGTTGCCTTTCCAGCCGCGCTAAGTCCGACCCCTCCCCAGTCGTGCTCTCCAGGCCTCGCGGCTCCACCCCGGCCCCGCCTGCAGTGGCTTACGCCTCCTTCGCCCGCCTGCCCCGGAGCTCCAGTTTCGGCTCACACTCACCAGCCTTCGGCCACTGCAACTCTTCACGTGCGACTTCGCTGAAACGCGCCACCAGACCCGCGCCTCAGTCCCCGGGCGGTGTTTTATCCTCTGCGCACGCGCAAGGGGGAATGTGCTCTGGTGCTGGCCGCTGCCCTACCTCCCCAAACTGGGCGCGCTGTTGCGCATGCGCCCTACATTCGATTCCCCACCCACCCAAGCTTTCTCACCCGGAGAATAGTGGGGTTGGAAGCCCGATCTGGGAACGGAAGTCTCTGGCGGGAAGAGAGAAAGATGTGACCATATCTGGGCTGTAGAGTGGGTAAACTAGTTCTTTGAATTCGGTGTCGAAGCCTATCCGCCTCTCCAGCCCCTAGGCATTTCGGGCGGTGTAGTCTTAAGACCACCTCCGTAGTGCCTCCTGGGCATTGTTCTAACGGAGGGGCGCTCAAGAGCCCTTGGTATTTTGAGAAACTTTTCGCGCTAAAAAGTCACAAAGGGAAGAGGTGTTAGAGCCACACAACGCTGGGGAAGTGCATCCGCTCTCTCTGAGAGCAGTTCCACATCCGAACACTGCAGATGGCTCCCAAATGTTCATTCGATTGTGGAGAAGGAAAGAAACAAACTCCCATACACCGCTTCTACAAAAAACGGGCGACGTTTGGTGGGGCGTGGCAGGAATGTGCAATGAGGTGATTCCTTCACTGCTTTGTAATTCTAGGCACGACGGTTCATCTCTCTGAGTCTCAGTTGTTTCTACTATAAAAATTCTTAATAGTAGTCCTGGCTGGTGTGGTTCAGTGGGTTGAGTGCCAGGCTGTGATCTGGAAGATCACTGGTTCAGTTCCCAGTCGGGACACATGCCGGGGTTGTGGCCCGGATCCCCAGTGCGGGGGGAGGGGTACATGAGAGGCAACCACACATTGATGTTTCTCTCCCTCTCTCCTTCCTTTCCCCTTCTCTCTAAAAATAAATAAAGAAAATCTTTTTAAAAAATTCGTAATAGTAGGTGTGGGGATTCAAAGAAGTAACTGGTTTTTTTTTTTTTTAATCCAAGTTGCTATCTTAATCACATTGGCTGCCCTGAGAAAGCTCCCCTTTGATGTTAAAGCAGTTCCTGGAACTCAACACTCTAAAATTGGACCCTTTCCACCCCCACCCTCCCACCTGAATCAGCCTTCTAATTCTGTCTTCTTCCCAGATTCTATGCACAGGCGTAACAACTAGTCTGTCACCTCTTGCAGTTGTTTCTTTCCTTCAGATGTTTGTCACCGGTTCTGTCTTGCTCTGGACCCTCATCACTTCCTGCCTCAGCTAAGAGTTTCTTTCTTGGCCAACAGGCTCTGGTAGCATCTCGGATCCCACCTTCCAGCCTAACATTTGCAACTTTGCCCTTGTTTGTGAGATTGTTTCTGATTTGTAGGGCTACCAATCTCAGGCCACAGACTTTCCTGTGCAAGGAATGTAACTTTTCCCCCTTATGACTGGTTAATTTCTTTCAACTTTCTTTTCCACCGGAGTAGTAGAAAGTAGTAGAAATGATCTCAGACAGTTCAGGGTGTTTACCACCCTTGATTCATGATGTACACATCTTTTGGAAAATTAACATAGGGCCACAAGGGGGAGAAGGGAAGGATTCATCTAATCCTCAGTGTCAGTTGTTTGAGCTCCATTATCCAGCCTGATCCTCTGTCATGTGGAATGAACTCAGAGTCTGGAGGCTTTGCTAGAAATAAATGACAAAGATTAATTAAAGGGTCTTAGAGTTTGCAAACTGGGAACGTAGCTAAGCAAAACCCCCAGAAGGGTTCCAAGGAAGAAAAAATAGTTAATAGTTCTTACAGTAAAAAGTACATTCTTGAGAAGTATCAGTCCTACATTCTTAGCCCTATGATTGGTCCAGATGTCATGTAGTCTGGACGATGGATGCCAGGTGGTCCAGAAGATGGGTGCCAGGAGGTCTGGTTACATCAGTGGTCTGGATATGTGAGTCCTTCAAGGCCTACTCAGAGGATTATCTGGAGTATTTCCAGATGTATATCCTAGTCTTGACGCAGTACTGCAAGGTTCAAAAAGTTTAAGTTCCCAGGCTAGTTAGAACAAGAATTGAGACTTTTCTCATGCCTCAACCTTCATAATGTTAATGATTTTAGCAGTTAAAGTGACTCTATTTTATATAGTCCCTATCTTCATTCTTTCTGCAGTCACTTGTCCACACAGTTTGCTACTAAATCAACCCGGGAAATGGAGCTTCTTCTATATTACTGGCCAAGGGAGCAGGGCATAGCATTCCTTTCTCAGGGACCCACCAACAGCTATGCATATATCCGCTTCCTACCGTGTCTCCCTTCCCAACCTAGGTATTCTGTACCTTCTCTGTGGAGAGGTAGAGACTGGGGGGAGTAGGGAGGACTCTGAGATCAAGTTCTTACCTGTAATATTTCCTGCAAAGTCAAATGCCCTGAATCCTTTCTGTGCCATCAGGGGCTGGCTTTTCAAACTCAAAAGCCTTGAAAGGACTCCCCTTTTCCTCCATTCTTTCTGTCACAGCCATAAACACCTCAGTAGAGGGACACCTCTGGTTTCACTCACAGTGATATCTCCAATGCTTGGTACACTGCCTGACTGGCACACAGTGGGTCTTCAATAAAGATTTGTCCAATAAATGAGTTACTAGGTCTCTCTCTCATTACTCTGTCCTTCTTCAACCTATCCAGTTGGTATCTTCCAGAGGAATCTTCTGGAAGTGTGGATTTTACCCCATAGCTCAACTGCTATTCTGCTGCCAACCCCAAAAAAGCCTAACCACCTCTGGTTCTAGGCCCAAACCAAATGGACCCATTTTAGTTTCTACCACATTCAGGTACTTAGGATACTTGGCCCGTCGGGCAGCCTGTCATTCAACTAAGTTAGGAAGCTCCTGCTGTGTCAGGCACTGTGTCAGACTGAGAAACAACGGTGACCAGGACAACTAGGGGTTCTTGCCATCGCAGTTTACATTCTAGGGGAGAACCCAGACATCAAACAGATACTTGTTAACAGTTCAATGGTCATAGTTATCCAGTGCGGCTCAGAGGAGAATTACAGGATGTGGTGGGGACTAAACCTCAGTTAGGGGTCAAGGAAAAGGCCCCAGAGGAAGCACCAGTTAAGGTGAGATTGAGGTTTACTTTGGGAGGTATGAGAGGAGAAGGGAAGGAGGGGGTTGAGGAAAATGTTCCAGGCAAAAGTACTGGAACCAGACAGAGTGGGTAGGTAAGTTTGAGAACATGAAAGGCCAGTGTGGCTGGAGAGAGATGAGGTGAGACTGTGGAGGTCAGTGTGAACTAAACGGTGCAGTACTTCAGAGAAGAGCTTCCTCCACCAGAAACACCCTCATTCAGGTCTCAACAAAAAATGTCAACTCCTCAGAGATGCCCTCCCTGCTTAAAGTAGCCCATCCCTCTGATCCACAGCACCTCCAGTCCCCTTTACTCTGATTTTATTCTTAGAATTTACCACCCTGGGATTTTCTCATGTGTTGATCGTCTAAGTGTCTATGCATTCCGCTGCCCTGTGCCCCAAAATGTAAGCTCCAAGAAAGCAGAAACCTTGTCTTTCTTGTTCACCATTTGTACCTCCAGTTATCATAAAGGAGGTGCCCAATCAATATTTGAATGAATGAAAAGCCTGGGGAGTAGTGAAAATGATTTTTCATTGAAGGTAGATGTTTGGCTGTTCGGTGGGAAATGGATCCAGTTAGGATGCAAGACCAACTAGGATGCTATTTTATTGGTGCAGGGGAGAGTTAATACTAGTCTGGACAATCTTGCTTGGATTTCAGGATAGTGATGACAAATACGAATATTTACATTGTATTTAACTATGCGTTTAGTTCGAAGCACTTTTTAATTATTAAGTCCTCACCTCAACCCTGTGAGTTAGTTCAACCTGTATTATCACTGCCCTCTTTCACAGATGAGGGAATTAGGCAGAGGAGTTCCCACTGTTCACTAGCAGGGTGGAGCTGGGATTAGAGCACACACAATCTGACTTCCGAGTCCGTGCACTTGGCAACTCTGCCGTACCTGCACCTCTTATTCTTCTCTCCAAGCCTTTGCTCCTCTTCTTGGGATGGCTTCTGTTCTCTTCTATCTGAATTTGGCTACGTGTCAAAGTCAGGATCACAACTCTTCAGGGAAGAAGACTTCACTGAACACACCTGTCTGTCCTGCTGCTTAATCTGGATCCCTTATAGCCCACACCACATGTTCGGTACATGACTTCTGGGAGTATCTTATTTTATAGTTATCCACAAAGAATTCTACACGATCTGAGGTGGAAGGGACCGAAACGTCACGTAGGAAAGAGGCAGAGAAGCTCAAGGCTTGCCCAAGATCGCAGAGCAAATTGGTAGTAGAGGCAGGACCCGAATGGTTTCTTGGCCAGTGTTAGTCTCTCAATCCATCTGCATCTGTGCTTTCTTCACCTGGTCACCTAGCAGTGTCTCTCAAAGGGAAGTCCGAGAACACCTCGGAATCACGTGTGGCACGCACCGAAAATGCGGGCTTACTAAGGCTGACCTCAGAAATATGCATTTTACCAAGTTCGTTAGGAAATTCTCGCGTGCACCAGAGTTTGCAAAGACTACGGTCCCAAGGCACAGCGTACAGGGGTCTCAAAAATGTTGCTGAATGGCTTTGGCTTTCAATTCCCACTGCCTCATGGGAAATGTAGTTCCGGATATCTTCTTCTCCGGCCGTGGGGAGCACTTTACGGAAGGAGCCGCGTTGGTCCGGAAATAGCCGAGTGTTCTCTGGTGGGCCCTTTCCTGCCCGGTTGCCTTCTGGGAAAGGGCAGTTTCCGTTGGGTGCTGGAGTCTGAGGCGCGCGAGCCGCCGCAGTCCCACGTGAAGGGCTACGCGATCTTCGCTCGGCGGGGCTTCTCCCCGCTCGCCGCGGAACGTCCCGGAAGCAGCGGGGAACAAGAACTGGCCCGCGGCAGCTCCGAAGCTAATCCCGGAGCCCGGTGTGTGGCGCCTCGGAGCATAGCGACGGCGCCATGTCCCTAATCTGCTCTAGTGAGTATCGACTGCGGCCGATCGCGGGTCGCAGGAGGCCGGAGAGCCGAACGGGAGGATCTGCAGGTCGCTGCGGAGCCGGTGCAGGGCCGGAGGTGAAAACGGAGCTCTCGGGAAGCAGGGCGGCGGCTTGTCAGGACGGGGGTCGTCCTCCTCAGGGAGGGATGCATTTGCGCAGCGCTTTAGACTTTACGTAACGCCTCAAGTTTATTATCGTGACATCACTGAGGCCAGCCACCTCGTTTACGCAGTGGAAATTGAATCCTGGACAGAGGGAGCTGGTGCAGGGAAGCCAGCTCTGGTGTAACAATCAGGATACCCAAGGCTGGTGCAGGATCCGCCTCTGATGGGCTTTGTGACCTGGTGCTCGGCTCTGGGCCTCAGTTTCCCCTGCAAAACGAGAGCATTGCACTGGGTGTTGTTTGAGCTCCCGCTCGGCTAGCAGAGCTTCTGCAATTTGCGAAGTGAGTGAGTTAGAGTCAGTGACAGAGCTGGAAGCCTGGTCTCCATCTCCCAGACTCATCCTGTACGACTGGTGAAAACAGCGTGCATTTATAAAGCCTTTAGTAGTTTACAGTGCGCTTCCAAGTCTGTGGTCTCATTTTATCCTCACAAGAATTCTCCAAAGCTGAAGTAAAGGGCCGTTTTTTCAGATGACGATATAAGGTGCAGGGAGAGTGTGGTTTATCTGATGCTGCACAGTTAAGGGGCAGAGCTGAGTGATGGAACTGTGTTCTCTGATCCCGAATTCATGCTTTTTTCAGGCTTGTGCCATCCCTTTTGGCATTTTATTGTGGCCTGAAGGTGATGTTTTCCATTCTCATTGTTTCATCAGGTTACCATTTGCTTCCTAACTCTCAAGCCCTTTACTCTTAGAATCTCTCCCTAAATGCAAACAAGGAGGGAGGAAGGAAGGGCTGTGATAACTCGGAAAAGGAACACTTCACATTGAAGAAGTCACAGTTTGCAGAGTATTTTCACATTTATTGTTTCCTTTGGGTCTTGAGGAAGCTTTTTCCCCATATCCCCAGCACCATCCTTCTCGTTTGCTCAGCTGGTGGATGTTGCCCAAGTGCCTTTGGGGCATGTGCACTCTCCGAGAGCAGCTGCGACCTCTGTCCTCAGGAGGTGCACAGAGTGCCAAGACGGTGTGTAAACGAGAACTCTGCTGCGGGTGGCTGTGAGGATGCGTTAATCTGTGGAACGTGTGTACAGGTGTGCTTGCTGGGTGACTAGTAGATGACATGCAAATAATTTGTGTTATATATAGCACCTACTGCATTGTTTTGTAATTTCTTTGCCTGGTAATCCATCTAGGCTGTAGACCAGAGATTTTCAGCTGGCATGCTGCAAGAATTTTGAAAACATGTGATACCCAACTATTTTCGTCAGGGACGCTGACCTCTTTGCCCTTAGATTGTTGAATAAAAATGCAACAATAGCCAACACAGCAATAACTGTCTGGTGTGAATGAATCAAAATTATGCCTATTTGCTTATCAGATTGACAAAAAATATAATACAGTTTTGGCTGTGCCAGAGAATTTTAGTAATTAGTTTATGTGTGCCATGAGATGAAAAAGGTTGAAAATTGCTGCTCTGGACTGAGATTTGAGTGGCTTCCTGTGTTAAATGGCTTCCTGTGTTGCTCCGTGTCCTGGAGTGTAATAGTGCCCGAGCATCTTGGTTCAGAAGGACGAGGGCAGGGATGATTGATTGATGACTCACTAGGTGCCTGGCTCATAGTAGTTGTGCAGTAATTGTTTGTTGGCTGTCTGACTGTTGGAGACTGATGGAGAAACTAGTTATGTAGCTGGAAAGCATTCTGGGGACAGTTCAAAACTGGCCTGGTGTCATGTCTTGATTCCTGTTTGTTGAGTGTGGGGACACATCGTCTTGTTGAGGCCAGCAGCAGAGAAGCCATCCCCTTGGCCCAATGTCCCTCGCACTGTGTTCACTGGCTTACCTGTTCCCTTCAGTCTCCAACGAAGTGCCAGAGCACCCGTGTGTGTCCCCTGTCTCCAATCATGTCTACGAGCGGCGGCTCATCGAGAAGTACATCGCAGAGAATGGCACAGACCCCATCAACAACCAGCCTCTGTCTGAGGAGCAGCTCATCGACATCAAAGGTGTCTAGAGGCTGGCCTCCGGCCAGGGCCTTCCTAGCTCAGAGCCGGAGAGGGTGGGCAGTGGTGCCAGCACACCGGAGGAAGCGGGCCTGGCCTGTTCATGAAAGCTAACCGGGAGAAGAGTGGCGGAGGAGCCCAGGTTATGGCTCCTCATGCCTGCTTTCCCTCTCTTGGCAGTTGCTCACCCAATCCGGCCCAAGCCTCCCTCAGCCACCAGCATCCCCGCCATTCTGAAAGCCTTACAGGATGAGTGGGTGAGTGCCTGGGAAAGAGTCGATGTCTTCCTCGCTCGAAGACATCGCTGGACTAGGACTTGGGGGTGGGAATGGTGGAGCATTATTTCCTCTTTGGAGGGGCAGGATGCTCGTGGGGGAGGAGCTGGTTGCTGCAGTCACACAGATCTGGGTTCCGTGCTTAGCTCCACGGCCACGTGACCTTAGGCAAGTTGCTCACATGCACATTCTAGGTATCCTGATGGTAGAGCACGGATTAGGGTCTCTTGGGGTTCAGGAAGAGTTAAAGTGTAAATTTCATGACATTAGGGGCTTGTTTCATCTATGGGTGTGTCCTCAGCACCAAGAGCACTAAAATTTGAATGAATGAGTGAATGCATCTTGAGGAACTGCCTGGCACGGTGCCTGACCCAGTAAGGGCAGTCAGTAAACAGCAGCAGCACTGTTATTCCCTCTTGGTGAGGTGATGGCATGACATCTGAGATTTGCTGGTGAACTGGTGGAGGTGGGCATGGGAAAGAGCTGGCTCCCACTCCTGTCTGTGTGCCCTTTAGGTCACGGGTACCGGTCTAGGCTGCAAGATGGAGACAGTGTCCTCTTTGCTAGGGCTGAGTGCTGGGTGCTCCTGGCTCCTCCCCACCCCCTCACAGTGGTGTTTCCTCCCCCCAGGACGCGGTCATGCTACACAGCTTCACTCTGCGCCAGCAGCTGCAGACAACGCGCCAAGAGCTGTCCCACGCGCTCTACCAGCATGACGCTGCCTGCCGTGTCATTGCCCGTCTCACCAAGGAAGTCACCGCTGCCCGAGAAGGTGCTGCCTCTCCCCCCAGTCCCCCACTCTGGGCTGGTCCTTCATCGTATCCCGTTGCTAACACTGTCTTCTCTCTCAGCCCTGGCTACCCTGAAACCACAGGCCGGTCTCATTGTGCCCCAGGCTGTGCCGAGCTCACAGCCAAGTGTTGTGGTGAGTGTTGTCGCCTGCCCTCCCTTTGCCAGCTGCCCTTTTGTGTGCAGTGGCTCATGTGGCTCTCCTGTAAGTGTCTTTGGCATTCCATGCCTCTCTCACCCTCACCTTTCCTCTATTCAGGGTGCAGGTGAGCCGATGGATTTGGGCGAGCTCGTGGGAATGACCCCCGAGATTATCCAGAAGGTAGGTTGTGCTCTTACTTGGTAGGAATGCTGTGGGCCCTTGCTGTTCACCCCAAGTCCCGTATGAACAGAAACCCCATCCATGTGGGGAAAAGGGAGGGTCGTGCAAGGGCACAGACTTGGACCAGACTGCTTGCGTTGGTATTTTGATGTCACTGTTTATAGACCTTATGATCTTGGGCTGAGTTAACCAGCCCTTCTGTGTTCATTTCCCTTACTTCTAAAATGAGAATGATAGTACCTACAGCGTAGACTTACGGGAATTTAACAGACTAATTACTGATAAATGCAGCTTGTAGCTCTTCTTATTATTGAGGTTCTTTGCAGATGTTAAAACATGAATGAAAACATGTTTTCATGGTTTTTTTCCCCCTAAGGGAGACAGGACAGGAATTAGCACTTTTATTTTATAGATGGAGAATCTGACACTCAGTTCAAAGGCGCAGCTCACTAGACGCAGAGCTAGCCTGACATCCAGCCCAGCGCTCTGTTACACTCACGGAGCCCCCCTTTGCAGGGCTTGGTAGTTTCTGTCTTTGCCAAACAGTTCAGATTGTTGCCTTGCCTCTCAGCTCTCATCTCAGTGGCATAGACCTGGTCTGGGAGCTCTGCAGAACTGGCTCTCTCCTTGCCTAACCATTTGTCACCTCTGTGGCCTTGGGCAAGTGACTTCGCTTCTCTAAGGCTCAGTTTTCTCCTCTGTGAAACAAGGCTGTCAACACCTACCTCGTGAACTTGGAGGGAGAATAGAAAGAGATGGTGCTTTATAAGCCTTTAGCATAGACCTCAGCAGATAACCAACGAGTTTTTGCCGATGTCACCAGCATCCAACATACCGATGTCTTGGCAAAATAACTTGTCTCACATTAAGTATATTCTCCTTTCTCTTCCCTAGCTTCAAGACAAGGCCACTGTGCTAACCACGGAGCGTAAGAAGGTGAGTTTTCTCCCACAGCTGAGAGAGAGTTGGCCAGGTGGAGTCAGCTGACCCTTTTGGAAAGGCGGCTGGCTGAGCCCTGCACTCACTGCTGCTTTCCTTTTGGGGGGGGCTCTTGCTTTTCTCAGAGAGGGAAGACTGTGCCTGAGGAGCTTGTGAAGCCAGAAGAGCTCAGCAAATATCGGCAGGTGGCATCCCATGTGGTGAGTGGCTGGGTCCCCTCGACCTCACACATAGGGCCCTTGGTGCTGTTTCTGGGTGGGCAGGCCATCCCAGAGCGCATTGGGCAGAGAGCTGTCCAGGGCCTCTGGCCCCATTTCTAGCTTTGGCTGCTGAGTTGTCAGGTCTCCTCTTTCTGCCCAGCTCTGGCTTTCCCGGTAATGCAGTGAGGGAGGTACTGCGTCTGGGCTGAAGGCCAAGTGCGGTGGATAAGGAACACAAGTCACGCTTGTTCCCTGGGCGTGGGCTGGCCATGGGGGAGTTGTGTGGCTTTGTGGCCTGCCTCGATTCGGCCATGACTGGGTTTGGTGTGCACAGGGGTTGCACAGTGCCAGCATTCCTGGGATCCTCGCCCTGGACCTCTGCCCTTCCGACACCAACAAGATCCTCACTGGTGAGAGCTGGCCTGGCCCAGCAGGCTGAGGTGGGGGCGGCAGGGAAGGTTCGTGCCCCTGTCCTATGTGTGGGCCTGGGGACAAAAGTACCTCCTTCAGTAGAGGCACCTGGAAGGGCTTGACTCATTTTTGGATCTCATGTGGGTCCTTTCCAGGTGGGGCGGATAAAAATGTCGTTGTCTTCGACAAGAGTTCTGAGCAAATCTTGGCCACCCTCAAAGGCCATACCAAGAAAGTCACCAGTGTGGTGTTTCACCCTTCCCAGGTAAAGGGTTCTCCGGGCCACCCTGGCTCCCACATTCCTGAGCCCCGTTTCAGTGGTTTAGGGTCCTAGAACCTGCCCCTGTCCCCTGCTCTCTCCTTGGTAAAGTGAAGTAGGTCCGAGAAAGAGCTCTGACTCCCTAGAGTAGACATTTAGGGGCCTCAGTTTGGAGTTGTGGGGTTCCCCTTTACAGAACCCACTAAAAATGGGTCTTCAGACCAGGTGAAGAGAGGAAATGTGTAGCTTCCAAAAGTATCTTCATTGAAATAGTTTGTGTTAGGAAAAGGACAAAACCCTACTGTGTTTATAATACAAACCACAGAAAACAGCCCAACCAAATCTCGACTCACATCTGAAGCAGTATTCCTGTGGTCCTCGAGAGCGGGGGCTGGAGACTTGGTGTTTCTGTGGAAAGTGGGGCGTGTTAGATAGGTGGGGGGCTGCTGGTTCAGAGGGTCAGGGCAGCTCCTGAGACCAGACTTGTGACATTGTAGGATTTGAATTTTTAGATGCAGGGCAGTTTGAGTTTGGGTCTGTTGCTGGATTCATGCTTCTCACAGTCAGCCTTTCCCTGTACCTTCAGGAAATTAGAAACGGAAGAGTAATGGGAGTTTTTCATAAAAACAAATTTATTCAAATGAAAGCACCCCTTTTTTTAACTACTGGGTGTTGATACTTCTCTTATGATGTCACATTGACAAAAGATGGTGGTTGGCTTTACCTTACGGTTTTTAATGTCCTGACAAGTAATTAGTTGGTGACACTATGTAAATTCTCTCCCTCTCACAAACTTCTAAGAATTCTTAAGTGTGGGAGACAGTGAACATGCCCTTGCTGCCCCCTGCAGACCTAGCACGGTTCAGACCTGCGCAGTCTGAGACAGTGGGCATTGGCTGTATGTGCTTGTTTAGGTAGAATAAGTAATTCCGCTCCCAGATTGGAGTAGCCCCGTTTCCCTGAAGGTGTAGGATATTGCACTCTGCTGCAGTTATGCTTTTTGCCACTAGATGGCGAGGCCTCCTCTCTAAGGCCCAATCCTGTTGGATTTACCATTTGAATGTCATTTACCAGTGGCCCTCCTGGCGTCATTGGTGGGTAGTTCCAGGCAGGGCAGGGCAGGGCAGAAAGGAGAAGCAGTTGCTGGGGTTGTAGCTGTTCCCAGCCCCTTTCGTGAGAACGTTACGGTCTGTCTTTTCTCTCTCACAGTTAGCCTCTGCTTTCCTCTAGGAGCTGGTGTTTTCTGCTTCCCCGGATGCCACTATCAGGATTTGGTCGGTCCCGAACGCCTCTTGTGTACAGGTTGTTCGGGCCCACGAGAGCGCGGTGACAGGCCTCAGCCTTCACGCCACTGGTGACTATCTCCTGAGCTCCTCTGATGACCAGGTGTGGTCCCAGCCAGGGTCCTGCAGGGGCTTGGACATGGTGGGAGGAGGGAACAGCTCACCAACCCCAGTCAGCTCCCCGGAACCCCAGGGAGGTTGTGGGCCCTGCCAAGAGGGGCTGGCTTTCACAGGGTTTGCCAAAATAGGCTCTCTGCTCCCTGAAGGGTCCCGCTTTCTCACTGGCTTCGCTGCCTCTGTTTTTCTAGTACTGGGCCTTCTCTGACATCCAGACAGGGCGTGTGCTCACCAAGGTGACAGATGAGACCTCCGGCTGCTGTAAGCTGTCTCTCTTTGTTGGCTGTTATTTATGTTTATGTGGTATCTGCTCACTTGTTCTTGTGAAAGTGCACTTAGTACCAGTGCCTGCTGAGTGCCAGGCATGGCTCTGGTCATAGTGGGGAATGGGAGGAAGAGGAAGCCACCTTTTGCCGGGCCTTGTCTCCCCCAGGGGGCCCTGACTGCATGTCCCTCTCCCCTCTCCACAGCTCTCACCTGTGCGCAGTTCCATCCCGATGGACTCATTTTTGGAACAGGGACCATGGACTCTCAGATCAAGATTTGGGACCTGAAGGTAGGATGTGGGGGCCTTCCCTGGGCCCCAGGGTCAGAGCTCTGAGGGCTGCTCAGTGTGATTACGTGCTTACAGCCTCTGGTCCTGGGGCTCTCCAAAGGTTGGAGAGATGGTGGCTCTGTGTGTGACGTGGTCAGGGTAGTCTGGGGACTTTGGGCTGGGCCACCCAACCCTGCTATTCCTGCTGGCCGCCTTTCTCTCAAAAAAAGATGGGTGGGGGGACTTCTCAGAGGTGGGAGTTTGGTGAGCTCCATTTCCTCCCTCTCACGGTCTATGGGTGACATTTACTCACCACCCTCCGTCTGTAGGAGCGCACCAATGTGGCCAACTTCCCTGGCCACTCGGGCCCCATCACCAGCATTGCCTTCTCTGAGAACGGCTACTACCTGGCCACTGCGGCCGACGACTCCTCCGTCAAGCTCTGGGATCTGCGTAAGCTTAAGAACTTTAAGACGTTGCAGCTGGATAACAACTTTGAGGTGTGCCCCCCTCCCCCACCTCTCTTGGTTTAGCCCTTGCTTGTGGATGATTCACTGAATTAATCTGAACTTGTCTTCACTCCCAATTGCCCCCTAGTCTCTGTTCCCCTCGTGTGACTTCCGTTCTGGCTCTGGCAGGTGAAGTCACTGATCTTTGACCAGAGTGGAACCTACCTGGCCCTGGGAGGCACAGACGTCCAGATCTACATTTGCAAACAGTGGACAGAGATTCTTCACTTCACAGGTAGAGCTGGCCCTGGGATCCTGGGGTCTCTGGGTGCTCTGGCCCAGAGGGAAGTGGGGCAGTCTCACTGGGTGAGGAATTGCTGGGCTAGGCATTAGCATGCCTCAGCAGCTTTTCACCACACCCTGAGGCAGTAGAGTTTAGTGACTAAGAAAATGGACTTAAGAGTCGGAGAGCTTGGCTTTACGTGCTGACTCTGTCTCTTCAGGCTGTGTGACATAGGGCAAGTTCCTTAATCTCTCTGGGGCGTGATAATAGTATATACCCATTAGGGTTGATGTGAGGTTTAGATGAGTGTGTACGAGTGTGTTAGAACAATGTGTGGCACACAGAAAGGATCTGCCATTGTCACCATTCAGTATCGTGTCCTAGTCCGTTGTGGAATTAGAGCAGTGAGTAGGAGAGGTCGGATCTTTGCACTAATGGAATTTCTAGTTGGGCTAGGAAGGCAGATATAGCAACTTCCCAAACAGTTACTTAATTGCAATGGTAAATGCGAGAGAAGAAAGGCACAAAATGCTGACACAGTGGATAACAGGTTCTCCAGCCTCCTAACAGCCGTATGGCCCTGAGTGCGTATGGCCCTGAGTGCGTGGCTTTCCCTTTCAGTGTTACAGCTTCTCCGTCTTTAAAATGGGTATGTGTAGGTACAGGTTTGCAGATTGTGCCAGCTGGTGACTCAGGGTGGCATGCATGGTGACAGGGTGCCTGCTGCACTCTTGGGAGCTGAGTGAATGGCAGAGGCTGCTGTCTTTGTTGGTAGGATTCTTGCCCCCATTAGCAGGTTGTGGGCAGGACACAAGATACTTTCCCATCTGTATGTGCTTCCGACCCTGCCCAGCGTGTGGTGTTTGAGAGGTGCCCAGGCCTAACCGTCTGGCCCATGGGTGTGAGCCCTACCTGGACCTGGTATTTCGATGTGGAGCCGAGTGAGGTGAAATGACAGGCTGGAAGCCAGGGGACTGTAGTGGGGAGCTGGCTGGCTTCAGGGGTGACCCTAAATGTGCCTAGAGAAAGTTGCACTGATGTTCATGAACTGTCTGAGCACCATGGGGAGTATTGCCCAGCCTCTTCTGTCCCCACCCCAGCCCTGCCCTGCGTTCGGGGCCCAGGTTCCCTGGAGCCAGAACCCCAGGAGCTAGAACAAGCTGATGGGCTGTTGCAGTTACATGCAAAGAGTTAGAACTAGATAGATCCCAACAGGCTGATTACTGACGTTTAAACCAAGCTGGAAACTCAGCTAAATTTTAAAAACAACAAGTTGTGCGATGTGGTGAACGGGACTCTGCATGCTTTGTGGGTGAGTGCTCTCTGCCCAGCTCATGGTCAGCTCCAGTGCTTGAGCGGAATCGCAGTTGCCTCCAAAGCTTAGGTGAGGGGAGCGGATAGTCTTCCATTCACTCAGCCCACCAGCTAAACCCGAGTGCCTGCCCTGTGCATATGCCAGGCACTGCGTGAGGCCCCGCAGGTAAATGTTGTGCGGTAGGCTGGAGCCCTGCCCTGAGGGTGTACAGCAAGAGGGGAGAAGACAGTCGTGTGCATTGTGGTCATTGCTGGGGGCGGGACTGGATGGGAAGGGGAGAAGCCTCTCAGCGATGCCTCTTGTTTCTCTCCTCAGAGCATAGCGGCCTGACCACAGGGGTGGCCTTTGGGCACCATGCCAAGTTCATCGCTTCCACGGGCATGGACAGGAGCCTCAAGTTCTACAGCCTGTAGGCCCTGTCCCTTCTGACAGGAGCTGGGCCTCATCTCAGTGGTGGGGTAGAGTTAGGGTTGGGGTGGGGGGAGGAAGGGGAGAGACTACTGGGGGGGAGGGGGTCCACAGGGTGGGGCGTTCACATCATTTCACTCTGGTCTGGGTGGTGGCCCAAGAGTCGTGGCAGCCTGGGCCACCCTCCTCCATGCAGCCTCCAGGCCTGATGAGAGCAGACGTGGGAGGTAGCACTGCCACCCTCTGAAGGCTCGGGTCGGAACCCAGGCCTCTCCCCTCATGTGGGTCACTGATGGTGGTGGCCACTCCACACCCACCTGGTTTCCGTTCCTGGGAGACGGGGACTGGCTGAGCCAAGGGAACTGTGAAGGGATGGGCACGAGGGCTTGCGCAGGGTTTTGTAAGCAGTGATCTAGTTTCATTAAAAAAAGAAAACAATAAACATAGCCCCCTCCCTGTGTGTGTCTGTAGCAGGAACGCTGGTGCAGGGTGGGTGGGAGGGAGGGGGCTCTGCGGGGCATGGGCATTGGGAAGCCTGGCGGTCACTCTCACCCCTTTTTTAAAATTGCACAACGGAAATCAAAGAAAATGAAAACAAATCTGACAAGCCGTTTGCCAGAATGTATCTTCGTGTCCCTTGACATGTTACTTGTGCTGCCACTTGCCACAAGCCTGGCAGGGAGGGAGATGTGCGGGCTGGATGGCCTTTTCGTGCCGGTGTGGAGCTGTGAGTGTGTGAGCAAGGACTCTTCAGCTGGAAGTGGTAGGACGCCTGTCTCCGGCTGGCTGAAGTCAGAACGGAGATTTTGTAGCTGGCATTTGGAAATCCGAAGGAGGGCTGGTTCGAGGGGAGACAGCCAGTAAATCGTAGAACAAAACGTGCCATGTAGTGAGGCCGGAGCTGCCAGGGTGTGCCGGGCGGGGGGGGCGGGGATGGAGTCCCGAGGTCCCCACGAGCAATCCCAGCTCAGTGTTGGGGTGGAGCCCTGAAGGACTGGTTATGAGTGTGGGTGGAGTGCGTGGGAGTTAGTGACTGCAGATGAGATGTGCTGGGGAGGGGAGCAGAGGCACAGGTGGTGCCTGGAAAGGGTCCATGTTGATGCCGCAAAAGACCCCGTGCCTCTGTGTTTTGCTGGGTCCGTGGTCAAGTCAGTTCGAGCATGCTTAGTAGCCGGTAAAACCTTTGGGAACTCCCGCAGGAAAGAAAGCACTTCACTATTTAACCCGGTTTTCAAATATTTGACTGGGAAAGCCTTTATGTGTATCTGCAACCCCTGTAAACTGTCCATTGAACTCACCTTTTGGGACACAAGCCAGAGCTCCATCGTCTGTAAGTGAGCCTGTGGTGAGCCTGCTGGAGCAGGCAGCCTCCTGTTAGCTTGGGTTCTCGGCTAACTTTCCAAGAGTGGGCGAGAGCGGTGTCGGGAACAATGGGTTCCCAACATTTGTCAGTCTACATGGGTGTTAGTCACATGTCCTCAGCCACTTTGGGGTATTTTACGATTTGAAAAGTACCATGATCCTTTGTAAAGAAAGGAGCCTCGTGCTGTTCTCCGGAGCTGGGGCAAAATCCAGGAGGAGGGAGGGTTGATGGGGCTGCAGCTGTGGTGGGGTGCTCCCTGAGGCTGCGTGGGACCCCAGGGCTAGCACAGCACTCAGCCAGTCTGATGGCTTCTGGCCAGGTCTTAATTCATGCTCATCTGACTTTCCAGCAAACTAAAGAGGTGAGGACAGGTTCTTGGGGGACCCAGGAGTGGGCGGGGGCACGTGGTGTGTCCACACATGTACGTGTTTTTCTGCAGGGATGGGAAGGAAATGGAATGGGTGTCAAGGGGACTGGAGCCACGGCCCTAGAAGAATGGGTCCGGCCTGCGTCCTGGCATCTGGGAGCCCAGTGGTTGGGTCACAAGGCTCTGAAATGCTTTTGTCTCTGTCCCACCACCAGTCCCCTCTCATGTCAACAGAGAGTTGTGTGCGAGACACTGCATACGTTGTCTCAATTCTTGAAACAGTGTTGCTGTCCAGCAGAGCGGTTTTGCTGCTCCCCTGCGGGGCCTCATGCCCCCTCTTCTGCTGTCAGGGTGGAAAGTTGGAGCATGGACTCCACACACGGGCTCTGGGCTTCGACTGGCTGTGGCACTTGGTGTGGGACCTTGGGCAGGTTATTTAACTTCTCTCTGTTCCAGTTTCTTCATGAGGTGGGGGCGGGGTGGGGTGTTGTATCTAGTGTATTGACTGAGGGGATTAGTGTATGAGAAGTGCTTTCAGCAGTGACTGCTCATGGTAAATGCTGCCTATATTTTCATTGCTGCTGCCATTTCTGTTACTAACACTACTGCCGCCACTAGTGCCTCTGCTACTCCTGTTGCTGCTGCATTTTGCCACTGCCGACACTTCTGTCACTGCTGCTGCTTCTGCTGCTCTGCTCTCCCTGGAGTCTCCTTCCCCAGACAGGCGACCCCAGGAAGCCTCTGGCACCTGTCTCTGTCCTGGCAGGTGAGTGACCTCGCTCATCCCGTGGTTCATGGCTCTGGCATTGCCGGTGCCGTGTTGCCTTGGAGGTAACCAGATTTTTATCTCATGGGTGGGGCCGTGTCCTCCTTGCTGTCATGCCCCCTCAGAGATTCAGCCTTGGGGCTCTCCCGATATCTCTCCTTGGTACGTAAGAGGAGGGGGATGATGATGGTTAGTCTTTCAACCAAAATGGACTGCAGAGCTGCCAGCCCCTGCCCGTCATAGCTCCAGGTTTTGGCTCAGCTGCCTTGTAGGTGAACCTTTTGGAAGTTGGTCTCAGATTCTAAAGGGCTTGCCTCTTCTGGATCCATATTGTCAGGCTCATGAGGTTTGTTTTTAGGGTCCAGGCGCAGCCCGTAGTCCCAGGTGTCTGAAGGGAGATCAGTTGGAGGTAAGACCAGTGCTTGTTGCATCCCCGTGAACTTGGGCCCTTGGAGGATCCACTGTTGAAGGTGAGGGCATGGCAGCATTGTCAGTCTTGGTGCGCTGTCCAAGGCAGCCACCTGGGGGCACTGTAGTCACACCAGCCTGTCCCATAGCCTTGGTCCCAGGGCTGAGCTTTCCGCTCTACAGAACAACCCTGCCACAAAGGTGCTGTTTTTCTCCCCGTTCTGCAGCTGAGACCAGCTCAGAGTGCCTTGGCTTACGGCCACAGAGCTGAGGTTTTAAGCCATCTGGCCTCAAAGACCAAGCCGACTACCCCATGAGCAGCTAAGACAGGAACGGACAGCTGGTGGCCCACTTGAGTTTCCTAGGAGCGTAGTGTTGCGCTTACTCATGGGCTCTTGATCCCAGCCCTGCAGCGTTCCACGCCGGTGTCTCTGAGCAGTGTCTGCCTCCAAGAGACTCCCTCTGCAGGCGCCCCACAGAGCTGATCCAGTCAGTGAGGTAGTGCGCGAGGACAGCACGCAGGGAGCGCTCCGTGGCTGGTCACTGGCCTCTGCTTCTGCCAGCGCTGGCATCCAGGGACACTGCCAGGGGCATATGACCCTGTACTCCAACACCGATGTCATGAAGGTTTGATCGGCCTCTGCCTTCTTCACTCAAAACTCTGATGATACCAAATGGCTGGAACTGAATCCAGGCAGGAGGTGGGGCTGTGCAGATGAACCCACCGTGGAACTGGAGTTTTTATGGGGGTGCCACCATGGGGTGGGGCGTGCAGCCGTTTTGAAAATTGGAAGCTGGGGGAGAGGTGACACAGGTTCATTTTAAAGAAGTAAAAGTTCACCAGGTGGACACAGAGGAACAGAGAAGGGGGTGCTGGTATAAGGAGAGGCCTTGCTGAAGTAAGGAGGGTTGAAAGCACATTCAAGGCCAAAGCCAAGAGGAGAAAAGAGATGGTGGAGCAGGTGGGGGCAAGAATGTTGGAGAAATGCCCAACAGGTGTTAAGGCTGCGCGGTCGCTGGTCTCAGCCAGCAGCATGAAGTCTAAAATCTCCCACCTTGAAGATGTTCAAAATGTGGAACAGGTCTTCAACATCTTAAGGGTTTTTTTTTTTTTTTTTTAAATTGTGAAAGGCTCATTTAAAAGTGTCTAAAATATGCCTTTTCAGTTTAAAGAATAGTAGTCACCCTTGTATGCAGCATCCAGCTTAAGAAAGACAGTTGTTGGGGGCCTCTGTGCTTCCAGGAATGACCCCCTCTCCCCTGCAGAGGAAACCACTGTTTGGAAGTCGGGGTTGATCGTTCTTTCGCTTTATAATTTTACTGCTATATTGGGGGCGGGGGGGTTGCTTCTTTTTCAAGTTTATGGAAATGAAATCATTAAACCTGTTCTCTGACTTCCTTTGCTCAACATCGTTCCTGAAATCTACGTGTATCAACACACACAACTGCAGTTCACTCATGACTGTGCAAACGAAAGCAAGTGGCCAAGCAATTCCCTCCAGGCGGTGGGACCAGCACGCACTGGAGACGGCAATCACCTGGAGGTACGGTCCTGCTGGGCCCTTGGTCAGGGCAATGCATGCTGGGAGAGGCCAGCTCAGAGTTCCTCAGCTTACCGGGCCGTGGTGCTCTCAGGCTGCGTGGTTAGAAAGCACAGTAAGTCCCCCGATGTCATCGGGGAAGGGGCATAGCAACAATGTGATGTGGCAGCACCGTGGTCCCAGCCCCTGTCTGCCAGCACCATGTTGTGTTTGGGGTTTGCACCAGCTTTCCTCCAACACAATCAAGGGTCCTGGGTCCAGACTGTGCAGTGGCAGCTGCTTGTGTGACTGGCCAGCAGCAGGAGTCACTGCATTGCACCCATTACTGGGGGCATGCCAGCCCCAACTTGCACACTTTTAGGGGTTGGGGGTCCAAGCTATGTAACTGCCCAGAGCCCTGGGCTCTTGGCAGTGGCTGGAGGCCATGAAGCCTTGTAAGAGGCCAGCTCCTTTTCAGGGAGGCCAGCCTGCAAAGGACAAACCTTGGACAGCTTAACCTCTTGTTCGTTGTGGAATTCTGCCATGGGAATGTACCACAGTGATTTTATTTATATGTCCTATTGATAATGGACGTGAAAGTTGTTTCTTTCTTTTTCTTTTTTTTTTTTTTGCTATTATAAACAATGTTTCCATGAATATGCTGGTGCAAGTTTTTCCTAGGATATTAACCTAGGAGAGGATTTATTATGTAGGTAGTAAAGGCAATGACAGATATTTTCACATGGTGGTACTGGTTCACACTGACCAACAGTGGTTGAGTGCCCCCGTCTTTATACCCTCACCGATCCTTAGTGTTTCATTCCCACCAGTCTGGTGGGTGAATAGTAGTAGTACCTTGAAGTTCGCTCTTCATGGCCATGACTACTAACGAGATTGAGCATCTCATCCACTCACAGGCCACATGAGTTTATCTTTTACAACGTGTTTCCTTGTGTCCTTTGGCTGTTTTTCTGTTTTGATTGCCTTACTGTTTCTTACTGATCTGTAGCAGGTTTTATATGTATATACTTTTTTTTTTTTATAATAATCCTTTGTCAAGCAAGTCTCTTCCCAGTTCATGCCTTGTCTTTTGACTGTTGTCTCGTGATTCTGGTTTGGGGAGTGCTCGTATTATTTGTGATTTAATGAGATTCTTCAAAACTTTGAAATCACATGTTTTCAGACAGACTTTGCAATGGCTTCTCTCTGAAGCCAGAGGATCACTTTAATTTGATTATCACCCTGGGATCACTTTAAATTAAAGTCAGCCTTTGAGTTTTTCCCAAACTGAACCTTTGAGAGTCCCCCCACCCTCAGCCCTATTCTAAGAATTTGGACCACCCTCACTAGTGAAGAGGGACTTATACTTTTAATTCTCAGGGAAGTTTTTCTTTTAATGTATCCAGCACCAAGGTCAAGATAGACAGGCTCCCTTGCCACCACTTCTGCGCAGTGGGTGCATCTCCCCTTCGGTGCCGAACTGAGCCGCAAGCCCTCCGGAGCCCCAGCTTTGAGAGCAGCCCTGCACCTAGACTCCCTACTGTCGGCCGGCTCTGCACTTGACCTGCAGTCCCCTGTACTCATCGAAGCAGAACGTCAAGGTCCGCAGGGTTCTGTGGAAGGCCCGGAATAGAAGCTGGTTTCACTCCCTCGAGTTTTCGCTGTTACTTTATTTTTGTCCTAGGTGTACATCTTTTTTTTCTTTTCCATGGTAGCTCAGCGAAGATTTTCAACATGTTTTTAAAATGTATCAGTATAATCTGTCATTGGATTCACACCAGAAGCTCGATCCAGGTCTCCTGTCTTCCTACTGCGGAGACATAAGTGGCGCCTTTACGGGAAGTACACTCACTGAAGCGTCTGGGCATGGAGCCACAGTTTAAGGAGCTCAACTTCACTTACGCTGAAGTAGTCTCCATTTGTTTAAGGCAAAGCACCATGGCATCAGTTTGATCTTAGTCACAGTGTAAGTAGGAAGGAGCCTGAGTTTGAAGGAGAGGTGGGGAGTCCCTTGGGTCTTACCTAGCTGTGGCCACTGCCCCTGCCCCCCTCTGACAGGGCAGGAAGAGAAAGCCTGGCAGGCCCCTGAGCAGCTCTGCTTCCTGCCACAGGTCAGCGAACGTGGTTTGTTATCACCCCATCAGGTTTGACTCACACGTTCTCAGGGCTCACTCAGGTGCCTGTTTGTGTCAGCAGGTGGTTTTAGGGGAGGGAGGAAGTTTGAAGTTGGACAAAATTTGGGCTAGGTTTTGATATTCAGCAAAGTCAGAGCTTATACTGCTCCCTGGAGGGAAATCGTGGGGCAGCTGGTGCTGCAGAGGCCTCACTGTTCGTGTATTTTGCACGCAGATGCTTTGACATGGAAATGTGGAGAAAAAGTTCGTGCAATTTGTTAATTACCAAAGTTACCTTTCAAAACCTGTGTGACCTTGACAGGAGGGGAGCATGTGCACTGTGACAGGGGTGTCGTGATGAGAAGCAAATGGATACCTTAAAGGTTACGTAGGGTAAGGGAAGGTCTTTGCCACATGGAAAGATCAAAACATGAGGGAGAAATAAATATTCGCTGTACGTAAGTCTCTCAAACAGCAGGACAGAGGAACCCACACAGAAAGCCCAGGGGCCAGCTCCATGGGGAATGTGTAAGATGAGGATGTTGACCCCTTAACTAGTGAAAGCTCTTTACAGACAAGGAAAGATGCAGAGAGGCAGCTTATAAGGCAAAAGTGGCTGTAAAGACGCTTGGCTTCTAATCGAAGAGATCTATTTTAGATTTTATTTTTTAGAGAGAGGGGAAGGAAAGTAGAAAGAGAAGGAGAGAAATATCCATCTGTTGCCTCTCTCATGCACCCCAACTGGGGACCGAACCAACGACCTAGGTATGTGCCCTGACTGGGAATCAAACCGGCAACTCTTCACTTTGTGGGATGATATCCAACCAACTGAGCCACACTGGGCAGGGCAAAGAGGTCCATTATAAATCAGCAATACTATTTGCCTTATGATAGTCAGATAGGCAAAGATTTAGGATAATAAAGTCCATGGTGGCCAGGCCGTGGTAGCACAGGTCCGCACTGACCCAGAGCCAGAAGATCAGGAAGGGGGATGCCATTTTTGGACCAGCAGTTCTAAGAATTTATTCCAAGAAGATAGTATACAAAAAATTACATGTTGACATAATTGTGTTCAATACTTGTTATTCTTAACAGACTTGGTTTCTATTAAATATGTAATTTAACCACATTATGGAGGAAAATTTATTACAAGAAATGAATTTCTGGTCAGGATGGAGGCATAGGTAAACATGTTTCACCTCTTCGTGCAACCACAGAGAATTACAGCTAGATCTCAAAACAACTAGAACTTTCAGAAAATCAAGCTGTATGGAAGTCTGACCACTAAGGATTTAAAGAAGCCACATTCATCCAGACGGGTAGGAAGGCCGGAGTCATGGGGATGAGAGAGACGTGAAGTGACATGGTGTGGTGCGGTGAGGCTGGGGCAGTGGGCAGATGAGGTGGCCCCGCACTCACAGGAAGTGGATAAAAATTGGGAGGGATGACTTAGCAGCGAGAGATCCCAGCCCCAGATCAGACCACCCAGACCAGGGTTCCACCACTAGGAAGTCAGATCCCCATAACTTCTGGCTATAAAAACCTGTGGGGATTGGGGCAGTGGAAGAAACTGCCAGATTTTCAGGAGAGTCCATTTAAAGGGCCCATACAGGCTTAGAACATGCACAAACTCATCCACTCGGATTCACTACCAGGGCAACAGCTGGAAGGGTGCCAGTCATGTACAGGAAGTGGGTAAAGTGACTGGAAATGGGCACAGTGGCAGGCAAACCTCCAGAAGCCAAGCAGCATTGTCCCCTCTCAGAACCCTTCCCCCACACAGCCACAAAGCAGTGAAGCAGGTTGCCCTGCCCTGGGGATTACCTAAGGCTCTGTCCCACACACCTTATAGGTGCCTTTTCTAAGATGGAGTCAAAGCAGCTCTACCTCATACACAGAAACAAACACAGGGAGGCTGTCAAATTGAGACAAAGAAACATGGCCCAAATGAAAGAACAGAACAAAACCCTAGAAAAAGGACTAAACTGAATGGAGATAACCCACCTATCAGATGCAGAGTTCAAAACACTGGTGGTCAGGATGCTCAAAGAAATTGAATACGGTAAAAACATAAGGGAAGATAAGAAGGCTACACTAAGTGAAATGAAGAAAAATCTACAGGGAACCAACAGTGGAGGTGCTGAAGCTGAGAATCAAATCAATGATTTGGAACATAAGGAAGGAATAAGCAATCAGAACAGCATGGAAACAAAGAAAAAATGAGAGGCTTAGGAATCTCTGGAACAACTTTAAACATACCAACATCAGAATCATAGAGATGCCAGGAGAAGAGGAAGAGCAAGAAATTGAAAACTTATTTGAAAACGGAATGAAGAGAAAACCTCCCCCATTTGGCAAAGGAAATAGACATACAAGTACAGGAAGCTCAGAGAGTCCCAAAGAAATTGGACCCAAGGAGGAACGTACCAAGATACATCATAACTGAAATGCCAAAGGTTAAAGATAAAGAGAATCTTAAAAGCAGCAAGAGAAGAAGTTACCTACAAAGTGGTTCCCATAAAGAGTATCAGCTGATTTCTCAAAAGAAACTGCAGACAAGAAGGGACTGGCAAGAAGTAAAAGTGAAAAGCAAGGACCCACAACCTAGATTACTCTATCCAGCAAAGCTTTCATTTAGAATGGAAGGGCAGAGAAAGTGCTTTCCAGACAAGGCCAGGTTAAAAGAGTTCATCATCACCAAGCCCTTATTACATGAAATGTTAAAGGGACTTATTTAAGAAAAAGAAAAAAAAATCAAAACTTAACATTAAAGGGGCAACAAATTCACAACTATCAACAACTGAATCTAGAAAAACAAACTAAGCAAACAACTAGAACAGAAATGGAATCATAGATATGAAGATCATTTGGAGGGTTATTAGCTGGGAAGGGAAAGGGAGAAAATGGGGGAAAAGGTACAGGGAATAAGCATAAATGGTAGGTGCAAAATAGATGGGGGGAGGTTAAGAATAGTATAGGAAATGGAGAAGCCAAAGAACTTATATGTACAACCCATAGGCATGAACTAAGGGGGTGGATTGTGGGAAGGAAGATGGATACCCAGTGGAGGGGGGCAAAGGGTAAAAAATGGGACAACTGTAATAGCATAGTCAACAAAATATATTTAAAAAAAAACAAGATGTCTGTCTAAAAAACAGAGAAGTCAGTTATGTGATTCTAACTGGTATTTATAGAACTTCGCTTTGCGTAAACACAGCATGGATACCATTTATAGAAGCACCTTCTGTGCTGTACATGGAAGGGTGTGGTAAGAAGGAAGCGATGGTGCTGGTGGAACCAGAACCCTACATCTAAGAGCAAGCCAGCCTGGCTCCTCCAGCCCACAAGCAGGCCAAGAACTCTCACTCACTTCACACTAATCCTGAAGAGTGTACCCTATAGTCCCTGCCAGGCCAGCAAGTTGGACAGAGCTGTCATCCATTCCCTAGCTGCAGATGGGGACAACAGTCCCAGATAAGGATGTCACTCAACTGGCCTCCATAGCAGGGGCCCTATTCTGCTGCCTCCAGCTAGAAAAGCCCGAAGGCAGCAGTTTCCTGTAGCCCTTCCTCATCTTGGGCTGTAAACTAAAGAAAGAAGGAAGGAAGAAGGAAAAGTGAGAAAGAGGAGAAAGAGAAAGATGGGAAGCATCAAGTTTGGGGCAGGGAGAAGACATTCTAGCAGTTAGTAGCAGTCAGTAAATGTTGGCTAGTGGCTCTGCAGCGCCCTAGGGATCCTTGCCTACTAACTCCTTTTCTCTAACACCCTTCTGGGGAAAGGTATCATTCCCATTTGCTGATGAGGAAACGGGCCCAGGAAGGTTCAGTAAGTCGATGTCACACAACTGCTAGGGGACAGAGCCAGGGTTGTAACTGGAGCAGCCTGGCTCTGGAGTCCCTGCATTTGGTCGGTACCCTGAAGATGGAAGAGAGGGAAGAGGCCGGAGCAAGGGAGCCCTGCACCGTGTCAAGGCCACTGGCCTGGCTTGAGTACTACAGGGTCCTTTGTGTGGGCTCTCTCAGCTCACGCCCCACCAAAGGCCTGGGAGGGTGTCTGACTTCCTCACCAGGTATTCTCTGCTCACCAGAGGCTGAACCCTTCACCCTCCCACCCCCACCTCCAGCCTAGGTCCCATATCAGTCTAGAAAGGTCTTTGCTGCCCAGTCACAGAGAAAGGCCATACCATACATGGGCAAGCAAAGGTCAGCAGCACTGACCGGTCAGGGGGCCGCACTATTCATGCTGTGCTGGCCATTCCTCTGTGGCTAGTCCTAAGGGGCTGAGGGAGGGGGATGGAGGCTGCTGGTCAGAAACGTAGCCCCTCATTCTTTGGTGGGAGGCTGGGGGACTCTGAGCAGGACTTGGAGGGGCTCCTTCAAGCCAGGTTCAGTTCTTTTGGCCCCGGGAACCCTGGGTTCCCCGTATCTGCGACAGCAGCCAAGCAGTGTGCTTTGAGGGTGCCCAGTGAGAGCTTCCGCGTGTCTGCGTGGAGGTGGCAGGTCCTCCCAGGCCATGAGCCCTGCCAGGTGCCCTATTCCCAGCTCCCCTGACTCATGACTCTGCCGTGATTTTGCCTTCCTCCTCCTTGCCCTGTCCTGTGCTCGCTGCCTGGAGTGCCACCTCTCCTCACTGACACGCAGTCTTCCAAAGCCAGGCCTGGGAGCTGCGGGGCTCTCCCCAGTACTGGTGACAGGAGCAATTGTGAAAGGACAGAGCTGGCCCCACGGAACACGGTCTAAGACAAGGATTTCTGCCCTAGTTTTTACAAAGAGCGCTCCACACTGGATTTCAGTAGGCTTGAAATGATGGTTTATTGAGCCTGTTCACCCTCTGTCATTTCTTGGGGCCTCTGGGCCCAGGCCTGGCGCAGGCCCATGGAGACACCGATACCTAGGACCAGGGCAGCAGCTGCCAGCAAAAGGACCACCCAGAGGAGAGGCCTCCGGTCGGAGTTCTGGATGGAGCCTGCCAGGAGGAGGATTTGAAGGATGTCAGGGCTGGGTGGGCTACGCCCCCTCCATGTCAGACCTGTGTAACCTCAGGGCAGGGCTCATGCTGATGGCCCTGGCCAGTCTTCATTGTTCCTGCTGAATGAAGTTACACCATCTCCCGCCCTTACTATATTGCCTGAGCTTCTGTTTTGTCAACACACCCTGCATGGCCCAGGCCAGAGGAGGCCACCCACAGGCCCTGGTACCTGAGGGCCCCAGCGCAGTCTCCTTCCTGTATGAATCCACAAAGCCCACTGGCCCTGGAGAGCTCACGATGTCCTGCGGCTCGGCCATGTCTCTGTGGGGGCTCGAGGATCGCCGCTGTCCTGCCCAGGGAGAAGCCGCATCTTGGGATGGTGTCCAGGCCCCTGGTGGCCCAGAAGCTGGGACCAGATACATGAAAGAATGCATAACACCTCCCCACCCCCTGCCCCAGACTCACTGGTGGTCCT